>JAAGKR010000859.1:19906-123022 GCA_011419295.1 Clarias macrocephalus | reverse complement strand
CCCCCCGGGTTTTTTTTTTTTGTTTTTTTTTTGCTGTTCTTGCAGGAAGTCGTATGAGTTTGAGGATTTGTTGCAGTCTTCCACTGAGGGCTGTCGAGTGGATTGGTATGCTCAGTCCAAGCTGGGTCTCACACATACTTTATCTGAGGAGAATGTCTATGAAGATATCTTAGGTAATTCCCTGCACTGTTTTTCCACCAGAGAAAATTTGTGTTTATGCAACATAATTTCTAGATAAACCCAACTTTTCAGAATTTATCTTAAACATCCATAACATGACATACTTACTACAAAATCAGTATAATATCTAAAGCGTTATTTTCTTGTGAAACAACAATTCAAATTTCCACATATTTCTATCCAAATGTAGTACTTTTGCATTTAATTTTTTTTTAACTGATTAGATTGGGCAATGTCTACAATATTATGATAAATTACAACATGTAACAAACATGACAGCACACATATGAAAAAAATGGTTTACTATAGCAATTACTACAGTATACTGTAGTAAACTGTAGCACTTCTATAGTGATTATTAATCTCTGGAGTAAACTGTTGTATTTACTCTACAAACTGACTGCAAACTGTAGTAAACACTAGTATTTACTATAGTAACTACTACACACACTGTAGTAAACCGTAGCATTTATTATAGTAATTACTACACTTTGTAGTAAACTGTTGTATTTACTACACAAACTGACTGCAAATTGTAGTAAACTAGCATTTACCATAGTAACTAGCACATAATGTAGTATTTACTATGGTACTTTACTACACAATGTAGTAAATGTTAGCATTTACTATTGTAATTACTACACTCTGTAGTAAACTGTTGTAATTACTATATGAACTGACTGCAAAGTGTAGTAAACTGCAGCCTTTACTAGGATAATTACACCACTCTGCTGTAAACTCTTGTATTTACTACACTAACTGATACCAAAGAGTTGCATTTACTACAATAATTACTGCCTGCTGTAGTAAACTGTAGTATTTACTATAGTCATTTTTTTAAAATTTTTTTTTTTACAAATTGTAGTAAACTGTAGTATTAACCATAGTCATTTACTACAATGACTTATGCACTGTAGCATTTAGCATACCAGATTATTTTACTATAGCTTACTTTAGTAAATCGACTGAAGTAAGGTTAAAAACATTAGAATATTTACTGGGCAAGAGTCTAATCTAAAACTGACACATAGTCTATGTTTTAGTTATGCTTTTTATATGATGTAGGCTGGATGTTCACATTTACAATAGTTAGCTTTTATCATTTGAGTTATTATCATGCTAACAAAGCAAACTTGTTGTAATGCTAAATAATTAGCTAGTATTTGATTAGCCGTTTGTTGTTCCTTGGTGTAGGAAGCGATAATTTCCACCAGGAAGTGAAATTAGTATTTGCTTCAAAAGACGAATTGTTAACTTTTGTGAATCTCTCTTTAACACTCTTAGTAAATGTAAGGTTTTAAGGTACTCTTCTTTTTTAAATGAAGACGGTGATGCTGTACCTTTTATCACAGTATTTATTTAACTGAGTAGTTACTTTTTTCATAAGTAAAGAGTTTGTGTACTGGTATCATCACTGTTTATGTCAAAGAACAGCTTGGTTAGTGTTTGGAGATGAGAATGTTAGGGAAGAAAAGATGTCCTCCTTTAGGTGTGGTGGACTAGCACAAACAGAATTCAGATCTTAGACAGCCGTGAAATACTGCTAAAGAATACCTAAAAGTACTAGTAGGAAGTTAGGTTTAGAATACACTGTTTCTTCAGCATGAGTTTGAAGAGCAGTGTGTGCTTTTCAGGTCTGGAACTGGATGTCCCTGTCTCATTCTCTCCTCCCACTAGTCACATCTGGTAGATGAATTGTCATAGAAGAGGATTTCTGTGTCTAAAAACTCTTTCCAACACTGCATTTTTTGCAGTTTGTGTCTATCTGTTGATTATTGGTGCTAGCTTAGTCGATTACTTGGCACAATTTCAACCATCTGGTTTAAACAAATATGAGGCGAATAAATACATGACGTCAGTTCAAACCCTGTTATGGAAACATAGAGATGATGCAAGCAGTAGATTTGCCAGATATCCATTGACCACACATTGCATTTACCATGCGAGTGTAAAGAGTGCTGGACTGAAGTTGAAAATGTTTGAAAATGACCAGAAAAGAAACTGAAAAGATCATAAAAAAGAAAATGGTAAAAGAGGGTGAATCATATTACAAACCTTCATAATGTACAATAGTTCATATTGTAGCCTGCTCACTGTTAATTAGAGCTAGCAAGGCCCTTAGAAACAAACTAGCTCTCGTTTGCAGTGTTTGGATTGAGGTAGACCACCCACCCACACACACACACACACACACACACACACACACACACACACACACACACACACACACACACACACAGTACACACACATAGGCTACACCAAAGTTGAAGGTATAATTAATTGATAGGATAAATGCTAGCAGTATGGCAGAGATACATTCCATACTTCAATTACATGTTGTTTTCTGCATTGCTGTTTGCTACACCACCATAATAATTTTGTCACAGTATCCATAATATACCATAGTGGAACTTCGTACATTACCATGGTAGGCATCATATAGAGAGAAGGCTTTATATTAGGGTACTATGATAATTTAAGGGGTACCATGGTAGTATTCTGGTATCTACCACCATTTAAAAAAAAAAAAAAAAATTTTTTATGAATACCATGGTGGGTACTGTGGCACTTCAGTGGGTACTGTGGTAGTACTCTGATGTGTACGACCATACTCTGGGGAACACCACGGTATCTAAAATTATATGTTTGTACATACTGTACCATATTAGATATGTTAGTACATACTACTCGTGTAATATAAATATTAGATATCCGCTGACCTGAAATATGAAATGGAAATGATGGCCAAAGTAAATTGATCTTGTTGATGAAAATGCTTACTCGGCATGATGCATAGAATAAAACATTATGTCTCAGTAAGTTACTGAAGTCTAAGCAATAATGTAACCACAAAAAAGTAAATAAATTTACATTTATTGTACCATTTGCAGATCCTCCATCTAAAGAAAACCCTTACGAAGACATAGAATTGGAAAGCCGCTGTGTTGGAAATAAATATCCTGTTCCTCTGTCGCCCACTCTTGACGTTCCAACTAAGGTGGTTACACTAAAGCAATGGCAATATTTGATACCTTTACTAGCTCAAGATATTTAATAAGAAATAAAACCACCATAAAGTGTACATCATATTGACTCCCTTTTTAATTTCCACCGAAAACTAGCTCTCCTCTAAGCCTGGCTTTTTCAGGCAGAGTTCAGAACGGCGGAGCTTCAAACTCTTAGATCTACGCAAAACAAACAGAGATGGGGGTATTGCGTCACCTTCAAGGATAAGCCCACCTTCAACCCCCAGCAGCCCTGATGATACGCCAAGCCTCTCTGGAGACCCCTATAACCGCAGACGAAGGAAAATCCCCAAGGTATTGTCAAGACAGTGATTTTTTTAATTCATAACTGAAAGAATTCATTCAGGCAATATGACTTCTGGAGCTGTGTTAGGGGACTTAGACAAAGAGATAGATAAAAAGATGATCTATACAATACAAGAAATTTTAATAATTTAATGGAAAAAGGTAGCAAACAGAAAGGGAATATTTCCTTTTGAGACCATGAGTTAAAGTCTTAAACAGATGCCTTTAAAACAATTACAGTTTAACAATAATAATAATAATAATACATTTTATTTGTAACACACTTTTCATTCATTAAAAGCTAACATTAAAGAAAAATAAAGATAGAACAGGTATAAAGCAATAAAATAAGAACACAGCAAGGCTAAAATAATAATAAAAATTAAAAATAGAAGAGGTATAAAACAATCAATTAAAACCAAATCAACAATTATAAACTTTCTTAAATAAAAAGGTTTCATCTTTTCCTGATAAAAGAGACTGGCTGTTTTCTTTTCCAACAGATGGTGCTGAAAATAAATGGCATCTTTGAGGCCCGGAGAGGGAAGAAAAAGATGAAGCGAGTCTCTCAGTCGACTGAATCCAGCTCAGGCCGAGGTGTGTTTAAGTCACTGTGTATTTTTGCCACACACATGAATATGATTGCAACTGATGCTTAGTGCTTTCCAGTTCCGAGCACCTATTAAGAGATTTTAATGTGTTATCTTACACACTGTCTCATTCGTCTTCTCTGCTCTCCCTCCACACGTGTATCCACTTAGTTTTATGGACATGTTTACATTTTTGGGTCAGTTGTGTTTGACCCATTTTTGCCAAGGTTGGTAACGTTGTGTTACTTTATGGGATACACATGCTCAACAAAACACTACATACTGTATGTATGAGTCACTACCTGCATACTAATTGTTTTAATCTTGTTCTTTTTTGGGGGCGGGTATAGTAACAGATGAAAACAGTGAATCAGAGAGTGACACGGAAGAAAAGCTGAAAGGTGGGCTGTGAATTGAACCCCTTCTGGAGCAGATATGCAAGACGCCTATTCATTCTCTAATAATCTCCTTGAGGTTGTGCTTGTATCAATGCGTCTAATCCTGTTTTTTCATGGCGTACTAGCTCATAGCCAGCGGTTGGTGTCAGTACAGTCAATGCTAAAACAGATGGACCGGTATCGCACGCTGGAGAGAGATTTGATGGACCTACAGGAGAGGAAATTGTTTGAGTACTTCCTCGTAGTGGCTCTACATAAAACCAAAGCAGGAGCCCCTTATTTGCCCGAAGTCACTCAGCAGTTCCCACTTAAGGTAGACGCTCATCTTTACTGACCCATGTTATTGGTGTAAAAAAAAAAAATAATAACCCAAAGAATTACAGAACAGATTTCAAGATTGTTATGTCATTTGGCAACACTTTTGGGAATGCGCAATTTGGATAATCATAACATAAACAACATCTATAAACAGTTGCCATGTTTTTGAGTCATTTCAGCCTATTTAATGACTGTTTGTGGTATATCTAAAGTAGATTATCCAGACTGATGTTAGCCATATGAAATGTGTTAAAGGTCTATTTTGTCTGACTTTTTTTTTACAAATAGCTGGAGAGGAGTTTCAAGTTCATGCGAGAGGCTGAAGATCAGCTGAAGGTCATTCCTCAGTTCTGCTTTCCTGATGCCAAAGACTGGGCCCCAGTAGACAATTTCCCCAGGTACCTAACTTAAATTCCACACCATCACTAAACACTGTTAAAACTTTAGGACAATAAGTAACATTTTATGTTTCTGTGTTTTTAATCTTTTAGTGAAACTTTCTCATTTGTCTTGACGGGGGAAGATGGGAGCAGAAGATTTGGCTACTGTCGACGTTTACTGGTGAGCTGCTTTTTTATACCATTTTCTGAAAATAAGGTTGGACATATGGAACCATTTAATGATGTGTTTTCATTAAAACGATGAAAGACTCTGCTACTTGGTACTTGGGTAGGAGGTTTTGCTTTTTGTGGAATCAGGAGACTTTGTGAGTTTGTTGGTGATTGTTGTTTCTTCTTGTTAGAATGAGAATATAGTGGCCTTAAGTGTGTACTGTGTGTGTGTGTGTGTGTGTGTGTGTGTGTGTGTGTGTGTGTGTGTGTGTGTGTGTGTGTGTGTGTGTGTGTGTGAATGTTTCCACAGCCTAGTGGGAAGGGGAGGCGCCTGCCTGAGGTCTACTGCATAGTGAGTCGCCTGGGATGTTTCGACCTCTTCTCAAAAGTGTGTTCACACATCATCGTATTTTTCATCCAATATTATATATACAATATTACGAGTGTATTAAAAGAAAATATGTGTAAAAAATATAATACTAGACGTATACATGTCCCTAAAGTATGCCTGTGGGTATCTGTAACTCTTTGTGCTAGATGTTGGATGAGGTTGAGAAAAGGAGAGCGATTTCCCCTGCTTTGGTGCAGCCCTTCATGAGGGGCATCATGGAGGCTCCGTTCCCCGCCCCAGGCAGAACGATTACTGTGAAGAACTTCCTGCCAGGTTCAGGCACTGAGGTATGTTCTGTCAACGGGTGACTGTTTTGAACACAATTTTCAGAAACCCTGAAAAGTAAGTTTGATTATTACTAAGGGTTTAACGCCAGTCCCAAACTATATTTTGAGAGCAACCACTTTAAAACTAGTCCAGATGTCCCACAAACCCTTAAGGTACTACTGTATATTTAATAACTTGGAGTGTGTAAAGTGATCGTCAAATAATTGTTTTTTTTTTCTCTATCTCTCCTAGAGGAAAATATATAGGACGTAGAAGTAGGATAGAATAGGTTGATATCTGGTGTTAATCCTTTACTTAAAAGGCATCAGTAGTCTCACTTATGTAGATCTCACTTCTATTTTTGTATAATAGCTTGAATGCGGCAGATATCAAATAAGCATCTAAGACAAAATCGGTATAAAATGGAACTACTACTCATGCACACTGCTTTATGTTCAAAATTTTGAAGATAATGTTCTATAGGTGCATCAACTATCAGGAGTATACTATTATATGGGGGCTGTTTTGTCATTGAGGTCGTGCCACTCGAGGTCTTCTAACCAAACCTTGCCAAACCATGAGTTCATGGAGCTCAATTTGTGCATTGTCATGCTGGAACATGTTCCTCTTAGCTCCAGTGCCAGTACTGTGCTTTCAAATGTATGTCAACAGTTTTTGAAGGCCTACATATGGGTGTGATGGTTAGGTGTATATCAAGCATATAGTGTAATTAGATAAAAAGGGATTCTTTGGATTGTCAAGATCTCAGTTTCCCAAAGGCTTTTATTTGCTGTCAGGTACAGGGTTCTACACAGAATATTTAGGGGTTCAGTCAAAACGCCAAAGCCTTCAGAATGCTATAGGGAACTATTTTTTACTTTATATTATGTGATACTATCTTCTGTACAACGTATGAATCTCTCTCTCTCTCTCTCTCTCTCTCTCTCTCTCTCTCTCTCTCTCTCTCTCTCTCTCAGGTAATAGAGCTGTGTCGTCCCTCTGATTCACGTCTAGAGCATGTGGACTTTGAGTGTCTCTTCTCCTCTTTAAGTCTGCGTCTCCTATTGAGAGTCTTCGCCTCTCTGCTTCTAGAGAGGAGAGTGATCTTTACGGCAGACAAGCTCAGGTATTCTTATTTATGTTGTACATTCTAAAATTACATTGTGGCAAGTAAAAGTCTCCCTAAGTGGATTGAACATTACCTTTTATGAGATTACGGTAAAACCACATGTGAGGTTATGTTCAGTAGAATAAGATAAGATTTATATTGGGTAAAAGATGACTCAAAAGAGACTCAAAAGTTTGAAAAATAGATTTGGGTTATTGTAGCCTCATTATATGACGTTTTGTGTAGAGATGATTATTTTCATAATCATGCTAAGACGATATATATAATGTTATGGAAACAATTTTCGTGGCCCAGATTTATAGAGAACAAATTTACACTATGGTTACTTTAGTGGTTTTACAAACCGAAGAGTTTGGCTCCGGAGACTCTAATAAATGTTCAGGAGAGCAGATAAACAGAGATGTGACACTAGAAGAGGAGGAAAAAGTTGTGGCCCCTGGAACCATCTGACTTAGAGGAAAAAATGCTGAACTGTTATAATGTTGTCATGGAAATGAAAATCACAGTTGTTATTATTATTATTTTTTTTGTCCTTCGTTTCGGAAAAAGCTGCTATGGGCCTTGAGACGCTTGTGTTAACGAAATCAAGATTGACTGTGTTGTGTAGATTTTGAAGGATTCAAAATATTAGATTCCTCTGCTTGATGCAATATAAATCAATATTCTTTTGCTGTAATTTCTTCTCCAGTGCTCGTTAAAGAGAGCGAGATGATTTCAGAGAAGGATGACGTGTCCCCTGCTCAGAAACGAGTGGAAAATTGGCTTCATCTATTCAAATTGTTATTGAAGGAGTATAAATGAAAACAGACTCACTCACAGATGCAACAGTTTAACCCTGGGTTGTTGACGGATCTTTGCCCACCATGATGACAAATGTTTAATGGATTTAGTCCATCATAGTGTATTCTGCAACGATTTCCTTAATGCGAGGGATTTAAAAAAATAAAAATAAAAAATAAATCTGTTTTTGTTCAGAACTCTTCATGTATTACCTAATTTCAAGTTATCCAATTAGTGAAATGTGAAGTATTGTACCATAGCGCCACCTTGTGGTAAACCTATTGAAGCACATACAGAGAGCCAAGCAGTTTTGTTGAACATTAACTCAAGTTAACTCAACAGGAATGATTTATTTAAACTTCTCTTTTTATTCTTCTTTTAGTCTTATGTCTACTTATTTTAAGGGCTTTAAATTGCAGCAGCTGCTGAATGACCATCTGAATGAATATATTTATATAATCTATAGTATATTAATCACATAATTATTCTACAACATTTATTTACTGTTTCATAAATTACTGTTATTTAACCAGACTAAAAACCAAAAAAAGTCTGTCTTGAGCAAGAAGACAGCAAAACAGTTCTGGATATATTAACAGTTGTGATGTTTTAAAAAAGGAGCAGTATTTGTATACTGAAACCTTTTTCTTCCTGTATCTCCTTAATTATATTGTGCAAATTAACACTACGTATTAATTAATTCCTGGAATTGTGTATACAAATGGAATGAATGCATAGTAATCGGACATAATCGATACATAATCTATACATTTGTGTACCATAGTTTATAATGAATTAATATAAGTAATATTAATAGTAATTAATATTAATATTGAATCTAATTTAGTCTCTCTCTCTGTTTCTCATTAGCACACTGTCTCAGTGTTGTCATGCAGTGGTGGCTCTGCTCTACCCTTTCACATGGCAGCACACATACATCCCTGTGTTGCCACCTGCTATGATGGACATAGTTTGCACTCCTACTCCTTTCATTGTGGGCCTCCTGTCCAGCTCTCTGCCTCGACTCAAAGAGCTCCCCCTGGAGGAGGTAATGTCCCGTCTCCACCCATAAGGGATTGAATTGGAGAATATCATTATTATGTAATAGAGTAACTTCTGAGGTGTACAGTATGTTCCACACGATTTAAGGTTCATAATAAACAGGTTATTTAATGAAGAAATGATATGTTACAATGATAAATTTGCTGTACTTAAATGGTTATTTAGTATTTATAAACACGGTGGTGTATTGGTTAGCACTGTCGCCTTGCACCTTCAGGGTCCGGGTTGGATTCTTGCCTTGTGGTCTGTGTACTAATATATATCTATAGATGTGTCTGCTGCCAAAAGTTTGGACACACCTTCTCATTCAAAGAGTTTTCTTTATTGTGTTCTTTATTGTGTTCTTTATTGTGTTCTTTAGCCCAAACAAGTCTCTTCTGCTTGTTGCCTGTCCTTAGCAGCGGTTTCCTAGCAGATATTCTACCATGAAGGCCTGATTCACACAGTCTCCTCTTAACAGTTGTTCTAGAGACGTGTCTGCTGCTAGAACTCTGTGTGCCATTGACCTGCTCTCTGATCTGAGCTGCTGTTAACCTGCGATTTCTGAGGCTGGTGACTCGGATGAACTTATCCTCCGCAGCAGAGGTGACTCTTGGTCTTCCTTTCCTGGGGCGGTCCGCATGTGAGCCAGTTTCTTTGTAGCGCTTGATGGTTTTTGTGACTGCACTTGGGGACACTTTCAAAGTTTTCCCAATTTTTTGGACTGACTGACCTTCATTTCTTAAAGTAATGATGGCCACTCGTTTTTCTTTACTTAGCTGCTTTTTTCTTGCCATAATACAAATTCCAAACTTTTGGACACACCTTCTCATTCAAAGAGTTTGAATTTGTATTCCAGTTCTAGCAGCAGACACATCTCTAGAACAACTGTTAAGAGGAGACTGTGTGAATCAGGAATATCTGCTAGGAAAAAAGTTTGGGCATCTCATGGATGTCCAGCATAGTGTAGGAGGAATAAAACAAGAAGGAGCATATTATTATAGGGAAATCATCATCAGCTGAGAGTTGTGATGCTTTTCTATCATATGAGGACGGAAATAGAAGCCAAAAAGAGGAGTGAATCCCTCTAATAATAGTGTGTGTGTGGAGAGGAATACAGCACTGGGCGGAAGGTGAAAAGGCAGTTCTTTTCTAAGATTTTCCATGAGCACTTCCTGTTCAGGTGGCCTGTATCTGCTGGCCCTGACCTCTGACCTTGTTCCGCAGTTAAACAATAGGGGTATGGAGATAAAACTGATGCTGGTACACCCGCAGGAAGTGTCATTATTCTCTCCTCTGTTCTCCCACAGGTTCTGGTGGTGGACCTTGGCAATAGCCGTTTCCTACGACAGGTACGAGTTTTCTACCTTCCTGTGAAAAAGCCATTTTCAGTGACTCACTAGAACACATGAAGCCGTAACAAGCTGTAAATAAAATGAACTGCCATTGTTCAACACTCTGAATGTTTAATAATGTATAAGAAGTCTCACATTTCGCATGAATTCATAGTCAAAAAACACAGAACGATGGCTCTTTTCGAAATATTTCTTACCCGTTTGATCTTTTTTTTCTTCAGATGGATGATGAAGACTCCATTCTTCCTCACAAACTGCAGACTGCTCTTGAGTATGTTCTGGAGAAGAGGAAAGAGTTAGCCTCTGACAGAGCAGACCTCCCCACTGGTACAAAGCAAAGTAGACTTCAGGATGAATAATAGAGAGTTCAGCTTCACTCTGGAGTTCGTTCACAAGTCCCATATAGATGAAACCGTCTCATGTATTCTTCATATTTGTCTTTTTTTCAGAGCACTGCTCTCTGAGTGCGGTGGTGTCCGAGGCTTTTGTCCGCTTCTTTGTGGAGATAGTCGGGCACTACTCGCTCTTCATGGGGGGCACTGAACGTGACGAAGAGTCATCAACCTCTTCCTCCTCGCCCACTCCTTTGTCCTTCCAGCGCGAGGCTTTCCGCAAGGCCGTGTCCTCGAAGAGTCTGCGCCGCTTCCTGGAGGTCTTCATGGAGACGCAGATGTTCGCCGCCTTTATCCAGGAACGGGAGGTCCGCAGGCAGGGACTGAGAGGTACTCTTGGGGCTCATCAAGCTCTTTACAGCCTTAAAAATGTACATAATTTCATGGATACCTTCTCATTGTACAGGCTTGTTTGAGGTAAGGGCTCAGGATTACCTGGACTCACTGCCTGGAGCTGAACATCGAGGGGTCAACAAGTTCCTCAAAGGTCTAGGTAAGCTTTCTTCTAAAATATTCTTCAAAAAAAAAAAAAAAATTATTTGACTGTATGCTCAGAAACCTCTTACTGAATGAAGCTCTGTTTTTTCAGGAAACAAAATGAAATTTCTTTCCAAGAAGTAAAGAGTGTCTTCATGTTTGGTGAACAGTTGTAAGCACCAATTAAGGTGCTGTTCTGCAAAGACATGAACCTGAGACTTCATGACAGCACTGAGACTGGGGTGAGGAGGGGAGGGAAGGGGAACGGCATGACCTCAGCAGTTAAACCCAGACCTGAATTCTTGGCCGAAAATGCTTTGTTAAATGCTTGTCTCACATTTTTATGTCATTCATACTGGTACAGAGGTCATGCATCACCATAGACTGGTATGTTTTTAAGTGTGTGTGTGTGGATGGGTGCGTGGGTGGGTGTGTTTGTGTTCGATTTACTGTTCACATTCTGTAAAATATGCTACAGTACAAGGTTAGAGGTAAAAATAGGCGTGGACCAAAGTTTAATTTCCTGTACAGTCATGTTTTTTTCTCTTAAGAAATTTTTTTTATTACAACTTTTTTTTTTTTTTTTTAAGAAATAAAGTACAACTTCTGTAACAGGGGGCAATAATTTAATTTATATTATCCCTAGAAATAGGACATCTATGATTTCTTACATAAACCATTTGCCGCCTTTTAAATACAAGAATAAACAGAAAAGTTGCTAAAAGTTTGTTATAGAGTATTTATCGCAGTACATTCCAAGCTTTGGATTTAAAAAGAATGACATTTGGAAGGTGACAGATCGATGGATGGAGGTATTGTGTCCTGGGATATAAATCTGCATACATATATTTTTGATGTCTGTTTTTGTCTTTTGCTGTACATAAAAACACCACTAATTGTCTCTGAACGTGATTAACAAAAGAGCTGCTGGTCTTCGTTTTAAAATGTCTCATAGCTGTGATTTGACTTGTATTAAAGTATATCTGGGTTACATTCGCTTTTCGTACACCAGTGATGATGGTCTGGCCTTCTGTCTTCTCCACTGGGGGTCACTACAGAGAGGACTTCACTTTTCCTTCTGTGTATTATTATTATTTATTCTAATTTTTTCATTCTAATATAATTTCCCCCCCATTATTTTTATACCAAAAATCACTGAACATGCTTATTAGCATTTTTTCAATTAAAAACATGCAAACTTTCGTTACAAAGTAAAAAAGAAAACACGAGTGACTGCTCTTTTGTTGAGTGTCAGTGTTTGTTTGATAGATTTTAGTAATCAGGTGGTCACCATTATGTGGGATCCCAGTAGTGCGATTATGAGCAGCAATTACAATGAAGCAAATGCAGAGCTGCACATACCCGCGGTTTCTTTGCCCCAAACCCGTACGCCACACTCCTACTCTGAGAGCACATCCTGAATTCTTATTGAAGATGACCTCTAGAAGAAACAAAACACATACCCATGGCACAAATCTATAAAAGCAAGGTGTCAGTTCATAAAATAAGCACTTTGTCTTTTCCGGTTTATAGTTTATAGGCAGAGTCAGTTTCAAAAACATATTTCATCACAAAAATCTGATTGTTTAAAGCGATTCTTTAAAACTACTCACTCATCGTCTACACCGCTTTCTCCTGTCTACAGGGTGGTGGTGGGCCAGGAGACTTAGGACATCAGGCGGGGTACACCCTGGACAGGGTACCAACCCATCGTAGGGGGCATATTGTTTGAAACTGTATTAAATTAAGTGAATTTTAACAAAACAAGAACCAACAGGTGGGGCATGTCATAGCATTTGTTAATTTAGTTATTTTTGCAGACGAAATTTTGTAAATAAGAAGGTCAAGGGTGAACGATCTGTAGCACTAAAGAGAAACAACACTGTCACTGTTTCCTTAACTCACTCACTCATTGTCTATACCATTTTATCATGAATACAGGAACATGGGGCATTTTTCAGGGGACTTATGGCAATTTGGGAACGCCAATTAGCCTAATCTGCAGGTTTTGGACTGTTGGAGGAAACCAGAGTACCCGGAGGAAACCCACCAAGGACGGGGAGAACATGCAAACTCCATGCACACAGACCCGAAATGGGAATCAAACCTGAACCCTGCAGGTGCCAGGCGATGCTTACCACTAAGATGTAAATCAATATTTCATCAAATACCGAAGGAAATTATCTACTACAGCAACATTCCCTGTGTGTGGAAAAACCCATTTGAATCATTCATATGTAAAATTTGCATGATACACAGTATTTAGGTTGATAGCTCAGATTAAACTTATATATTGTAAATATATAGGAAATTGTTTAGAATTTGGAAGTTTTACAGTTTTTTTTAATTTAAACTTTTCACATTGGCATGTCTTAGAAAACTCAGTAGCTGAAAAACGAGAGCTAGATTATAATCCAGCTAATTACTATAGCCTATATATATTATAGGAGTCTTCTACACTACAGCAGATTATGATGTGAGTGTTTTCATACAGCCAAATTACATTACTGTGAAATAACTTCCTACTCTTTCAGTGAAACTAATTATGCACTGGAAATTCATTCTTTAAAATGTTTTTCTTTTATTTCAAATAGCTGCATCTTTGGTTCTTAATAATATTATACACTGTGATCTATATGGCCAAACTTTTGTGGACACCTGGCCATTACTCACTTGATAAGGGTTTTCTTAAAGATGTTAAAATGCACATATGGGTCTGATTTAGGGCATTTATCATGGATTATTTAAGTGTCAACAAAAACTAATCATGGATCTAAGATAATCCTTGAATGGTAAAGAAAGACAAAAGATGATGTGTAAATATACTGTACAATAGGTAAAATTTTTTGTTAGTTATTTAGGTGGAAAATATTTTACCTGTTTATTGATCCGGCTTTAAAAGACTTTTAACAACAATCAAACTTCAATTTTAAATTCATTTATATAAATTAGCTTGAATTAAATTTCATTTATATGAAATTTCTGATTTATTTGATTTAAAGCATCTTGTTTCTATTACACTTTCATACGTTGATGTCATAAGGAAAAAATAAACATTGTAATATGATTTTGAAGCAATTTGGAAAAGAAGTAAGAAAACCACACTGTAAAAAATAAATTGTAAATTTTACGGTAAAAAACCGGCAGCTTTGGTTGCCAGAATTTTATTGTAAAAAATATATTATTGCACTGTAAAAAAATAAGCCGTAAATTTTATGGTAAAAAACATAACACCATTTTTGGTTGCACAGGATTACACACATTATACTGTATATTCCATAGATTTTAATTGCTTCTTTTTTTTCAAGCCTGGCCAGGAATCGAACCAAGACCCTGGCGGTGCAAAGCGACAGATCTAACCACTACACTACTGTGTTTGCTGCACAATCGTTGTCGTTGTTGGACTTCCTCGGTTTCCTCGTGTCCCCCGCACGACTTGCACTCCAACAACGACAACCTTTGTGTAGTAAGCACAGTAGTGTAGTGGTTAGACCTGTCGCTTTGCACCGCCAGGGTCGGGGTTCAATTCCCAGCCAGGCTTAAAAAAAAACCAACAACAATTGAAATCCGTAAAATGAGTGCAATTCCATATTTTTACCGTAAAATTTAAGTTTAATTTTTTTTACAGTGCAATAACGTATTTTTTACGGTAAAATTCTGGTAACCACAGCTGCCAGTTTTTTACCGTAAAATTTACGGTTATTTTTTTACATTTTTTTTTTTATTACTACGTCTTACTATTACTAAATAGTTACTACGTCCTTCTTTTTTATCAATAGAGAGTAAAAGCACTTAAAAATAAAAATGAGACAAATATCCTAAACAGGTATGTAGCACAAAAAATGCTTAACTTGCTCAAATATTGTAGTACGTTTTGATCACATTTTGGATTTCATGGGAAGCTGAATGTGCAACAAGGGGACAGCTTTTCCACTGTAAGACTCACACACCAGCTCCGACTCGTCCTTTTGGATTGTGCTGTCTTTAGTTTGTTTTCACCTCTGCCTGTTTTTACAACTGTAAGAAAAATTCTATTCAGTTACATCCAGCATAACCTTGTGTTCGAAATTATCTTGTCAATGATGTGGACGTAGCAGGAAGCACAGAGCTCTGAGAAGGTCTCACAACCACAGCCCATTTCATCAACATTCCAGTCAAGGGTATAATTCAGGATCGACCTGCATTTATCAGCATTCAGGGTTAAGGTCAGAGTTAAGATGTTTATTATGAAGAGTGTAAGTGCAAGGGTTTTTTTTTTTCTTTCTTTCTATAATGCCACATTCACTCTGCCAAGGTAATAAACATGCACGGGTTTAAGGTACTTCACACAGAAATGTTCAAACCTGTCTTTAATGATCCATCTAGGTCAAGTAAGTCTTTTGTATTCATGCTATCACAGTCCAGAGTGGTAAGAAGGCAGCTGTTTTAATCAAGATGGACCTCAGGGAAAAGATCCAGGCCTCTTTTCTTCCATGTAAGACGCTCCCTGATGCAGCAGCTGGACTTATAACACTTACTTTTTGTCATGGGTGATTGCCAATGTCCCAGAGATGAGCATTTTAGTATTTTAATAATCATCTGTTGCACACAGGGAAAATCATCCACCCACTTCCATAAGTCAACGACTATGATTTGAGTTGAACTCCTTCCAACTTCCTCTCCTGGACTCACCACAAGCCACAATTCTCGGACACCTTATGTCCAGAGCAAAGAAAAAATGTAAATAAAAATGGTCCCATATACTTGCATTTGTTTCTATTGAGTGCCTCAATATAACCAACAAAAGTCAGTTTCATGACGTATTTTGCAAAACTGAAGTCATGTAGTTATCCCTTCATCAATACTCTGACTGTTATATAACCAGTAGATAGAATGTGGCCCTCCGAGAGTCTGAGATGGATGTTTATCCTTCACAAAGTTATAAAAGATGTCAGACAACATATAAAGCTCTAGACACCCCATACAAGGATGTGTCCAGTATAGCCAACCATGTCCTCTGCTTCATGCAGCTTCTTCTTCAATAAAATAAGATATACAGTATGGTTGTTGCATGGTGTTGACTATCATACCATAAACATGAACGATATTAGGAAACACCCTCTCCCACTAGTTTTCTCAGCATTAGAACAATTACAGAAAGCCATGTACTGCAACGGATGTGATATCTGTAGTGACCATGCACAATCTAGAAATGATCTGAGAAGGGGAAAATGGAACACTTCATCCACCACCTCGAAGTCCTACAATTATTTTGTGGTTGCTGGGGGAACAGCATATATTTGGTGACCAAGAGACTAGTTACATTTATCTATTGATTATGACAGATCTACACTCATGTTATAGTTAAACATCCATTATTTTGATAATTTGTCAAAATCCTAAAGTTCGTTGAAGGGTTTTCCCTTTGTTTTTTAATCAGCTTTGTGACCATCAAAAGACTTTTTTTCAGTGATATGTTTTCATTTTGGGGAGAATAAAAAATAGTGATCCCTAAGTCTACAGTGAGATGCATGTAATATAGTAGTAAAATATTTCAATATGCTAGAGCAAGGTAATATAAATGTATCATGAAAAGCTTTGTATAAAACAATGCATACTTAAAAAGCATGACCTTAGTCAAAATCGATGTTAAAAAAAAAAAAAGGTTATATTTACTGACCGATCTGCTGGCTGGCTAATCTGCTGACTATATTGATATTTAATTATTTAAGTAATTGAGTTTTATTATTAATAATAATAATTATACAGTGTTAGTTATACTTTCATATTTGTATAAGTTCTCTTTTTACTGACTACAGAACATTTTACAGTTGTTTGTTGTATTTCCTGTAAAATCAAATCAACAGAGTAATATATTTCCAGTGGATAAAAAGTAACAGTTCAAAGAAATGAGTGAATGATCACATGTGTCTAAAAGAGACTGCCCAGTACCAGAAGTACAGTGGGAAGCTTCCTACTGCCCAAGGGATGACCACGAATAATGTATAACTTTTTTTTTTCACTGTGCCATTATTTATTAAACAGAAATTAAGCCAAAAAGGGAAAAAAACATGAAGGCAATACTAAGTACCCTCCTGATTCAATAGTTTGTAGATCCACCATTAGCAGCAATAACTTAAAGTAATCTCACATCATGCTCACGTCACTTTTGGCCCATTCTTCTTTACAACATAGCTTCAGTTAATTGAGGTTTTTGGGCATTCGCTTATGCACAGCTCTGTTAAGGTCTCGCCACAGCATTTCTATTGGGTTGAGGTCTGGACATTGACTAAGCCATTCCAAAACCTTGATTCTTTTCTTTTTCAGCCATTCTGATATACATTTACTGATGTGTTGTTTGATCATTGTCTTGTTGCATGACAGAATTTCAACAATTTCAAAGTTTTAGTTGTCTGACAGATGGCCTCATATTTACCTCTAGAATAGTCTGATATACAAAGGAGTTTATAGTCAACTGAATGACTGCAAGGTGTCCAGATCTCGTGACTGCAAAACAAGCCCAAATCATCACCCCTCCACCTCCATGCTTGACTGAGGTGTTTCTGATGCACTGCTCTTGGTTTTCTCTAAACGTGGTGCTGGGCATTAAGAACAAACAACGAAGCCTTGTGGTTTGTTCAGATTAAGCTTTGTGAACCTCAGTTGTGCTTCCATGTTCTTCTTATACAGAAGGTTTCTCCTAGCAACCTTTCCAAGCAAACCATACATGTTCATTCTTGTGCCGTCATGGACTTTAACATTTAAAATGCTTAATGAGGCCGGTGGGGTCTGAGAAGTAGCGCTTGGGGTTTTTCTTTGTATTTCTCTGAGCACTGCGGAGTCTTGTGCTGGGATGTCCATTCCAGGGAAGATTGGCATCTTGAATACTTTCCACTTGTGATGAATCTTTCTCACTGTAAAATGTTGAACTCCAAATTGTTAGGAAAGGGTGTTTTATAACATTTATCCTGCTCAGGTTGCTTGAATCTAGGGACCAATGGAAACAATGTGCAGACCCTGAGGCATGGACATTAATTCATTGAAGGGCAATATGCATGTGTTCTCATACACACCTATTTAATTTTCCCTTAAACAATCCACCTAAATGGTCATTTTTGGGAGGGAAAGGAAACCCACAATAACACAGAGAGAAAATGCAAAATTCCACGTAGACAGTTACCTGAGGTTTTATTATCTACAGTAAGTGGGCTCTGGGGACATCAATGAGAATAAATCTACATCCATTCACTAGGCGCTATTGTGAGCAGTACTCTAATACTGGGTAGGGTCTGAGGGCCTAAAGGTATCAAGCAATGATTAATTGGTATTAATAGGCACATATTGTGCAAAGTTCTGACCCTACTATGTACCTCACCAGAATTCATGATTCATCAGAGGAGGCTCAATTTTTCCAGTCTTCAACTGACAAAATAAACATCTGCCTAATATTGTGTCCTCCCTGTGCCACCAAATCAATTCACGAGCTCTACAAGAACTCTGAAGGTATGCTGTGGTATCTGGCCACAAGCACTGTAAGTGGTGAAATGAAGCTTCCAAGGATTGGGCTTCCTTCTCCAACATATTTCATGGATGCTCGATTGGATTGAGCTCTGGAGAATTGGGAGGACAAAATGTCAACACCTTAAACATCTGATCATGTTTCTCAAACTATACCTGAACATTTTTTTGCAGTGTAGCAAGGCACATTATCCTGTTGACATTTATAATTTTTGTCATTAATAACATTGTCCCAGGACCATGGTCCCAAATAAAACAACACAGAACTACAAGCGAAGAACAACACGCAAACTGTACAGAAGGTCTTCAGCCCTAGTAGAGTCGGATTTCCAACAAGGTGCTGAGGTATGATTATGTTTAATGCTGAAATGAATTCTATAAACAGCATTCAAACATGGAGTACTGTGTAAAAGTCTTAAGCACATATACAGTACATAAATGCTGTAGAGGAAGGATGACTTCTTTATACTAACTTATAAAATCCATAGCAAAGTTTGTTCTAAAAACCGCAGAGTGCCTAACTCTTTTGCACAGTACTTTACTTGTCATTTTTGTCTAGGATGTGGTGTTAAGGGGTGTTAAGTGGTTCAGACAGTGTGTGAACTGCCAGGGCTCCAGTGAGGGGGTAGCAAGGTCTTCGAAGCAGTTCATGATGGTGTGAGTGGGTGTGAAGGGATGCTAGTCATTCAAGCAATACACTGAAGACATCTTGGGTGTGGGGACAATGATGGTCACCTTGTAGCATATTTGCATAATTGCTCTGCTCAGGTGGATGATGTAGATATCAGAAAGAACATCCCCAAGCTGGTCTGCAAATCCTCTCAGCACTCTGCAGGAATGTTGCCTTGTCCAGTAACCTTCTCTGTTGACTCTGTGCAGAGTTTTTCTCACATCCCTAAAAAACAATCCCTGCTTGTTGGGGTGAGGAGTGGTTTCCGTTCTGACATGTCATTTTGCACATCGAACTGAGCGCAGAAGTTGTCAGTGCATCTTGAATGGAGGCATCAATCACTCTCACAGGCGGGTGATGTGGTCCTGTATTTGATGATAACCTGGATGCCCTGTCAAATGCACCACATGCTGCTGTCCTGGAAACAGCTGTTGATTCTGTCTCCTAATGTGGTTTTTGCCTCTCAAATATCCAAGGACAGTTTTGCTCTCACTGTTCTTAGGGACACCTTTTTTTTTAACCTGTTTTGAAGGCATAGTCATATGTACATGCACCTCTGCAGTCATCCATGGCTTCTGGTTGCAGCTTGCAGTCATGGGAGGATTGGGGACATTGACATAATTGATGCACTTTTTGTTCTAGCTAGTCACTATTGCATTGTACACCTTCAAGTAAGTGGTTGAGGATGTTTGTGTGTGTGTGTATCATTGGTTGCAGCATCCATGAACAATTCTGGAGTGCAGAAATGGCTCCTGCTGGGTTTTTTCTTACCTGCCTCAGAACCATTTTGGAGAACCACCATCTGACTAGTGGTCTGCATGCTGCGATTAGGATAACAGAAATGCATGCCCAGTGCATACTGAGAATGTTGTGCAAACTGCATTAAGACTGGTATGGTTCACATAGCATACTTGCAACGTCCACTCCCCCAGCTCCTTGTGTGGGCCGTGTAGGTTTTTTAGTTGCTTATTGTGCAGGTTGTTTATTGTCTTATTCCTCCAATGTAGCAGGTTCTGTCAGGGGTAGACATGAACGCTGGTTGTCCTGATTTCCATGTACCATAAGAAGAATGGAGTTGGGCTAAAACCTGGGCTGATGGGGCCAAGCCTCCGACCCAACCTGCAGTTGTGGTGCTGTGGAGACAGTGCAGCACACTGTGGAGGACTGCCTGCTAACTGCTTTCCCGGAAAGGGAACTTATGTTCATTCAGCACTCAATACTTTGTCGGGGCTCATTTAACACAAATTACTGCATCATTTCAACATGGCATGTAGGTGATCAGCTTGTGGTACTGCTGAGGCTATGAACCTTCAGCTCATCTGTATTTTTGGGTCCTAAGTCACACTCAAAAATTAGCATTATCTAGGCCTAACAATTAAGATTTAGGCATTTGGATTACATATTTTTAGCATAACCAAACTAATAAACATAATGTGATTCTTATTTGCAAGTTATATGTAAATGAAATGAACAAGAATGAGATTTATGTATATCGGACCAATAAATCCAATTTGTTTTAAATGCATAATGAAGGGAATTATGTATTAGTACATAATAAACCCAACTTACTTTAAATACATTTAGATAATTGTTAATAATAAACCTAATTTATTAACATTAATATATTTTTTATTCCTCCGAAATCCCAATATACAATACGAAATACAAAAACAACAGACCACCTTGTTTCATATTTTATTTATTTCATACATTTTCTTCTTCAAGGCATATTTTAAGAAAACCAAAAACCGAATGAACAAAAAAATTGGTAGCAAAACATCCTAGCCAGCGCTCGAGAACTGTAATTAAAAAGTGCGGAGCTTAAGGTAGACAGATAAAACAGGTAAACCTGCTAACAGCAACGCTATAACATTCAGAGCCATAAGGTTGAGGTTAAGTGTAAGGTTGTCTGTGCACTTACACTTTTCTATGCATGTTTAATTGTGAGATCATAGTATAGAATGAACATTCAACATCAAATATTAAATAAATAAAGCCACCAATAACTAAATTCAACTTTCAAGCATTGAAGTTTAACAGTTAATTAAAACTGTACAAAGCACAGACATTTAAAACAGGTCAACCCACTTGCATTGATGAAAGAAAATGTCTGTTAATTAATCACACAAGCATCTTAATTTTCAGTGCTTGGCCTTTTGGTTACAGTTTGGTACTCTCTTGTTCCACCAGGATTTTCTGTAACACTTCGAATGTGCACCCGAGTTCCTTAGGGGAGTGCAGGTTAAGTGCATAAATGAGTCCAAAAAGCATCACATCCATGTGTAAAGGTTTGCAGAACTCCAAACCCTCAAGTATTACACCAACATCTGTACAGTAGGTTAATTCTACAGGTCCAGCACCCACTGCCCGAATGACATACACTCACCTAAAGGATTATTAGGAACACCTGTTCAATTTCTCATTAATGCAATTATCTAATCAACCAATCACATGGTAGTTGCTTCAATGCATTTAGGGGTGTGGTCCTGGTCAAGACAATCTCCTGAACTCCAAACTGAATGTCAGAATGGGAAAGAAAGGTGATTTAAGCAATTTTGAGCGTGGCATGGTTGTTGGTGCCAGATGGGCCGGTCTGAGTAGTTCACAATCTGCTCAGTTACTGGGATTTTCACGCATAACCATTTCTAGGGTTTACAATTAATGGTGTGAAAAGAGAAAAACATCCAGTATGCGGCAGTCCTGTGTGCGAAAATGCCTTGTTGATGCTAGAGGTCAGAGGAAAATGGGCCGAATGATTCAAGCTGATAGAAGAGCAACTTTGACTGAAATAACCACTTGTTACAACCCGAGGTATGCAGCAAAGCATTTGTGAAGCCACAACACGCACAACCTTGAGGCGGATGGGCTACAACAGCAGAAGACCCCACCGGGTACCACTCATCTCCACTACAAATAGGAAAAAGAGGCCACAATTTGCACGAGCTAACCAAAATTGGACAGTTGAAGACTGGAAAAATGTTGCCTGGTCTTATGAGTCTCGATTTCTGTTGAGACATCTACATGGTTGAGTCAGAATTTGGCGTAAACTGAATGAGAACATGGATCCATCATGCCTTGTTACCATTGTGCAGGCTGCTGGTGGTGGTGTAATGGTGTGGGGGATCTTTTCTTGGCACACTTTAGGCCCCTTAGTGCCAACTGGGCATCGTTTAAATGCCACGGCCTACCTGAGCATTGTTTCTGACCATGTCCATCCCTTTATGACCACCATGTACCCATCCTCTGATGGCTACTTCCAGCAGGATAATGCACCATGTTACAAAGCTCGAATCATTTCAAATTGGTTTCTTGAACATGACAATGAGTTCACTGTACTAAAATGGCCCCCACAGTCACCAGATCTCAACCCAATAGAGCATCTTTGAGATGTGGTGGAACGGGAGCTTCGTGCCCTGGATGTGCATCCCACAAATCTCTATCAACTGCAAGATGCTCTACTATCAATATGGGCCAACCTTTCTGAAGAATGCTTTCAGCACCTTGTTGAATCAATGCCACGTAGAATTAAGGCAGTTCTGAAGGCGAAAGGGGGTCAAACACCGTATTAGTATGGTGTTCCTAATAATCCTTTAGGTGAGTGTATATGTCCGTGGTTGTCTGTGCAATTCCAGACTTAGCCATAGAATTTTCACAGTCCTGGAGGATGAATTAAGAGAATAAGTTGTCAAAACCAGCCACAGTAACATTCATATATTTTAACCCATTAGATGCGCACAAACACACACACACACACACACACACACACACACACACACACACACACACACACACACACACATACATTTGGCCTTGTCGACTATTAATTTTGACCCCCTGGCTTAGATGTTAATGGTCTCTTGAACAGAACTACTAGACACTCCCATATAAATAGTTATGTAAATAATATAGAAAAAAAACATCCCTATATGTTTTAATTAGTAATACATATAATATTGGCCAATGAAAAAAATGCTAAGTGGCTAAAGTTAGCTTATATTTATTAGAGCCATGTGCAAGCTAGCTAGCTAGTGCACTAAACAAAAAGATTTATAGTCAGTGCATTGATATTAGTGTAATACGATATCAACAACACTAAAAATATATTAACATATGTAGAAACCAACAAATTATGAAGGATGACTACAGATGTAATTTACCTTAAAACGAGGTAACAATCCTGCTTACTCCAGTGCAAAATGTTAATGAAAGTGTTGCTTCACCTGCTGCTGCTATCGCATTTTTTTTGTATTTTGTAAAATTTGTATGTAAATCAGTCTCATACAATTTAACTAATTAGATCTTGTTCCGCAGACATTTAAACTAAATTCATACTTTTAAACTGATTAAATTAAATAGTTTTCATAATTAACAAATGTAAATGAATTGTAAGTAATCTGATTACATAATTTTGGAATTTTTTTTTTAATAAATAAAATTAAATATACTTAATAATAAACTACGCCATGATAAATTTTTTTGAGTGCATGCTCCAAAATAAAATTTATATCTCCATAAAGCTTGTCAACAGATGGAAGCATAAAGTGCTCTAAGATCTCATGGTAGATGGTTACGTTGATTTTGGGCTGCGTTTACAATGGACCAACACTACCAGATGACACAGCACACCAATTCATCACTAACTGTGGAAACTTGATCTAAAAAGAGATCTTTGGACCACTAAGCAACGATCCAGTTGATTTTCTTCTTATCTCCGGTAAGATGTCTCTGATGTGTTCAGAAGTGGCTGGACACTGGGAGTTAACCAGATCCTAGCAATACAGCAGGTGGCACAGTGGCATAGAAATTAGCCCCATGGCCACACACCTCCAGGGTCAAAATTTTTATTTGATTTGTTTTTGGGTCTGTGTGCTAATTGGCGTTCCCAAATTGGCCATATATGTGTGAATGAGTGCTATTTACATTACATTTATGTCGTTTGGCAGACGGCCTTAATCCAGAGCAACCTACATTTTATCTCAATATACATCCGAGCTGTTGAAGGTTAAGACCCTTGCTCTGGGGCAAAACAGTGGCAACTTGGTGGTGCTGGGGCTTGAAACTGGGTGATGATAAAAAATGATAAATCAGCAGTCCAACACCTTAACCACTGAGCTACCCCAACCCCTGTTTCTACGGATGGATTAGCAGTCTGTCCAGGGTGTACCCTGCCTTATGCCCAAAGTCTCCTGGTATAGGCTCCAGGCCTCTCGTGATCCTGAATTGAATGAATGAATAACCTTTTTTATATATTTATTTATTTTTTAGATGTACTGTACTTAATTATGCATTTATTTGCACAATATCTCATGTTAATCCTTAAATTCTCCGCATTTGATAAATCCCTAAACCAGATTTTTGCAGATTTAGCTCAAGGTTTAAACTGATATTTGCTCTTCCTAGACACCCTATATTATTTGGATATATTTTCCCCCTTAGGTATGCATTAAAAAGGTATTAAAAATATTTCAGATTTCAAGCCATAATTTGTTGAAAGTAACAAATAATGTAATAGACCAGTTTTGTTTGGTTAGAATTAGTTTGGAATTAATTTAGAATTAGTTAATTTAGAATGAGTTAGATTTCATTTTAGCGTCGTTGTCAGTATTTAGGGTTAACTATTTATCAAATTTGATAGTTTTATTATATTTTTTGACTTATTGCTTATCAGCTTGTACAGTTCTCTATTCTTAAGTTTTTGTTCTCCATCTAAGTTCTTAGACTATGTACAGATATACACTATATGGACAAAAGTATTTGGCCAAACCTGCAATGAAATTGTATCCAAATACAAATACTTCAATATGGATTTATTCTCCGTTTTTGCAGCTGAAGCAGCTTTCACTCTTCTTGGAAGGCCATCCACAAGCTTTTGAAGTGCTTCTGTGGGAATACATGCCTATTCATTCTGTATCGCATTTATGAGGTCTGACACTGCTGTTGGACAAGAAGGCCTGGGTCGCAATCTTCGTTCCAGTTCATCTCGAAAGTGCTTGAAGGGGTTGAGGTCAGGGCTGTGTTCGGCACAGTCAAGTTCTTCCACACAGAACTCATCAAAATGTCTCTATAGTCCTTTGTGCACTGGGGCACAGTCATATGGGAATAGAAAAGGGCCGTCCTCAAACTGTTGACACAAAGTTGGAAGCGTTAAGATCGCCCTTCACTGGGGATGAGGGGATTTGATTGAAACGCCTGAAGTCATTAATTAACAGGTTTGGCCAAATATTTTTGTATGTGAAAAGTATGTGTGTGTAAGTGTACTGTATATGTGTTTATTGTTCTGGGAGGCACTTTGTGCCACCTGCTGTTGGTCTAAATGTGCTGTACACATTTGTAAAATGACCTTTTTTTATTTTTTATTTTACAGCACACAAGACATTTGCCCTGTACAGTATATATGCTTAAGTGGGATATAATATAACACAGCTGGTAATATCTGAGTGGAGACATTGAAGCGCGCGCGCGCACACACCCGCAGTATAACTCAGCGTGTACATTCAGCAGGTCACATGCTCCCATATCCTGAGAAGAGCTGTGACTCTGATTGTACTCGAGTCGACAGCAGGACTGTTCCTTTTCCTTTTCAGAGCCGGACCCTCCCCTCATTACGCACCCCCCCTCCCCTCCTCCTCTTTCCCTCTCTCTCTCTCTCTCTCTCTCTCTCTCTCATTCCCTGAGCCCATTCCTCACATTCCTGCCTCCTCGCGCTCCAGGCTGCGCGCTCAGAGCTGGAGAAATACTGCGCTAATCCGCTCTACATTCTGCCCTTAAATCAGACACCACGACTGCCTGACTGCCCCAGCTATTCTCTTGTAAGAGGTAAGCATGTTATTGTCTCTCTCTCTCTCGCACTCTCTCTTTTTTTAAATATGTAAAATATTTATATATCATACTCCACTCCGGCGATATTTTGGAAAGCACGCTGTTGTTGGTTTTTTTTACCCCCTGAAGTTCTGTTATCTAAAGCCAAACTCGGGCACGACTTGTTTCCAAACAAGTTCCCAGCAGAACAGCGCTGACAGCCAGCGCAGCACGCAGGAGTGTTTGCAGTTATAGCCAAATTTTAAACATTTCTGAAACAGTTTTTTTCTTCTTGTAGATTTCACCTTTCCTCTCCCCAATTTTCAGTCAAACATATACTTCTTCCTGTCCAGAACTTTAACAGAAACTAAACACACCTGCAAAGCCCTAGACCATGATTCAGTTCTGCCTGCATTATTAAATGTGTAATAGGCTGTATAATCAAAAGAATAAAAGGTGTGTGTGTGTGTGTGTGGTCACACACAATTACAATGAAACAGGCCTGTATGTAAATCAAAAGGCTGTAAACTTGTCATTATCAAATTATGTCCATCATTACTACTATTACTACTACTAATACTGCTACTAATAATAATTATCATCATCATCATCATTATTATCATCATCATCAAATGTCACAATTTTTAAAAAATGTTTTAAGACATGAATTTCCAGCACACTCACAAATATACGAACACACTCCGTGTCCCAAAAGTCTGTACATTGGGGAAATTATAATACTTTTTGTCTTTAAAATTTTTTTTTGTAAAGTTTATATTTCGTATTAAATCTTTTTCATATAGCCTGTAAAAATAATTTGACAAAAGAAGAACGTATTGAAATCGCTCTCATGTAAGGATCGAGACGCTGTCGCAAGGCTGCAATGGTCTTTAACAGGAAACATGGAAAGCACCTCACACACGACACTGCTGCCAAACTTATTAACAAATAATAATAAAAAAAGACTGGAAGTGTACAAAGGAACAATAATCATGTAGAGGATGTTTTGTAACCACTGTAATCATTTACAATTAAATTTGGTTTTTAAAAAAAAGTGTATTTTTCTTCCTGTGTATGGAGAGTTTTGGGACATTACTATATAATGAGCCTGAAAAGGGTATGAAGTATTGAATGTAGAATATGTTTCTAAGTTATTTTTTGCCTTTCCGTATACATTAAGTTATAAGGTGATATAGTCCGTATGAATAGTTTAGCATGAATCATTTAAAGTGTTTGAGGAGTGTATGTGTAGATTTTGCTTGAGTGGATCTGGGGTTGTGTGCTCACCATAAAGCAGTTCACTCTGTTAACGGAGCGTTTGGTAAGACCCTGAGCGGCTAAGAGCTTGAGTTACACTTCATCATGGGCAGCAGAATAATATAAGGACAACACTCTAGCCAAGGACACTGTTAACAAACTTGACAATTGGCATTTTATTTGTAGTAAATTATTATTATTTTTTTAAATCTTTTATTTGTAGTAAATTTCCTGCATAATAATGGCAATAAAGAACCTGCACTGTTTGGTGCAGTTCAGTGTTCAGCACTGAAACAAATGCCTTGTAGTACAGATTTTCGGCACACTTATTTCAAAGATCAGTTGCATTGTTAGGTATCAGAGCATAGCCTTCCACAGATTGTTATAACATAAACCTTTCTGATCTTAAAGCTTTTGAAGGTGACCTAATGTACCACATTTTTAAAAGTAACTTTGCCAACATCTTGTGAAAAAAAAACAAAAAAACACTAGCAACAATTACCCGGACCATAATTAACTACTTTCTGAAAAGAACTGAAATTAAAGGGTTACACCAAGATCTAAATTGCCAAAAGATCTGAATGCCACCCAAATCATACTTTTCCCGTTTCCCATCACATATTTAACATTTGTTGCTCTCTTTATATTTTACTTGATGCTTAGTATCTTCTTATAACTTAAACATAATGTAATGTCTAATGTTTCACCAAATTATACTAACCAAATCACAATGTGGAAAAGGTACGCTGCACGGAAATTCTAAAATCAAGTTGCTAATTATCTGTCTTGGAAGGCTATGTGAGGTGACATGTTGGAGGGAAGAAAAAAAATACAAGTAACACAAGAGTGACCGTTGTACAGAGCTCCATCATTACACTCTGGAGTTTGTATAGAGTGGGTTGGTTGCATCACTTTGTGTCAAACTTCATCAAAATGTAACAACGTGCATGTTTATGATAGTTTTGGCAGAACCAACGATCCAGGCTGTCAGCAGTGTGTGTGTGTGTGTGTGTGTGTGAGTGTTTGCATTTCTGACTTGCTATGCATTGACACTTCAGCAGTGACTGGAATGTAGACACAATGTGAAAAGCACAGAAATGAGAAATTCAAATGAAACATCCCTATTAAGAACGGAATAAAATATGTCATGTTGGGATTTTAAAATAAAATGATCAGTGTCATGGTCGTGTAAGGGACTTAGCGCTAGCACTGGAGCTGTGAATCAAAGGTAGGCTGTTGATTTGATTCAATTAAATTTTTGTTCATTGCAATTTGTCAATTTGTCTCAATTTAAATGTTCGCTGTCTGATTTTTAAGCAGATATATTTCTTACAGGATTAAAAACCCGTTAAAAGTAGTTAATTAAGCAAATCACATGAGAAGGAGTGCTGTTGTACTGAATGTCAGCACTGCTGTGATTCCCACGGTTCCTTCGCAGCAGTGCTGACATTTAGTATAACAGCACTTCCTCTCATGTGATTTGCTAATATTCAGTACAGCAGTAAACTTGTTTGATATTACTTTTATTTAAGAAATCCACAAACTGCATTTATTTAACCAGTTATGTTGCTCCACCAACATATGTCCTTTTGCAACTGGGATAACTGACTACCCTTGACTGGCAGAGCTAGCGACCAACAGTTAGCAATTGACAGTTAGCTTAATTATTAGGTGAAAGTAGTTTTAAATTCTTACTGGTAGTACAGTATGTAGCCAAAAGGTAAGAAGAATAAACCATGGAGGTGGTGGACAGTCCTGAGAAACGTACTAGATTTACTCTATATTTAACACTTCAGAATATCAGCTGACTTCTACTGTAGGTTCTAGGGTTGGATCCAAAATGGCGTTAAATGGGAAGCTTTTCAGCTTGTGTTAGCTGTGAACAAAACAATGATTCAGACTCAGAATGATTCAGATTCAGAATGACTTACTAAGAATTAAGTTTACCAGTTAAAACTTAGTGTTGTTTAAGATGACTTAATGTTAAAATTTGTTTTCTTGATAAAAGTGCTTCTATGTCTGGTTTAAAATGTGGATTTTGGCAGTCAATTGCCTCAGTACTGCGGACCGCAAAGGATCTACTTTTACCCATGCTAGCAACCAACAGTTGGTGCAATTAACTACTGGGATGTTAGAGTCCTTGTGATGTGGAGTGATACTTGTAGTTAAATGTCCCATTGGTGGAATGACTCTTGTCCAATCAGATTGCTCAGTCAGAAGTAACTGTTGTATAACAAACACTGAAATGCTATGTAACTTATCCCATGCAAAGTGAGGAGCGTCTTCTCCTGCCAGTCTTCTTCCCCAAAGTACCCGAAAACTTGAAAGAAATAGAAGTGATACTCTCACAAAAATGTGCGTATTTGGGGAAGATGGAAGCGTTTTTAGTTTCTGCTAAACTACTCTTAAACATTTATAAGTTTACTTCAAGATTTAAAATGTGTAAATCAAGTTAAAGTCCCTGTTATTGCAAAATGAACTGACACCTTCTTACCAATCCGGTTCACTATGGTGTAATATGACATAATGATAATATTTGAGATTGCCAGTGTTGAGTAATATGACTATAATATGACTGACAATAGTGATGCAGCGACAGCAGCTCTGCAGCAGCGATTTTCAAAGTCCCCTCATAATCACTGCACGCATGGCTCTCATTAGTGACACGAGTCATGGGAAAGTCTGGCTGTCAACAGTGCTCAGCTTTTGTGGTGCACGCTAAGATTAGCAGCCCTGAATGAAATCGACAAAGTTACCTTTACACCCAATGTTGCGTTACACTGAGTTGATCGCTGTAGGAAGTTAGGATTTAACTGCATGTTTTCCAGGACACTGCTCACACTTGTAACTACATACAGTACAACATGTTTCCTGTTAGTTCAACGGAGGTTACTGAATAACATACTTTCGAAAGAACAATAACAATAAGCTAAGACCTCAAGATATTCAGCAAGTGCTCTCTGTGTGCATGTGTGTGCATGTCCTGTGTGCAACAGGACATGCATACATATGTGCATAGATTTAGAATTTATTCTGCTTCTTACCACTTAAGCAATACTGTCGAATTCCAAATGATCGGAAGGTGTTGATCAGGTTTCTGTACATGTATTAGAGGGTAGTATTTACATCCCAAACCACAAACCAAGCCACGAAGGTTATGTTAATGTTCTTGTTTATGGTAATGAGCATATCGTGACAATGCTCGCACGGACGTGTGGACCACATAAACAGATTTAATGTGTATGACAGAAGATGAAGGTTTCTATAAGGAGATGTTCTACTGTATGAAGTCTCCAGTGCCAGCAGTTTCTAATAATGCTGTTTAAGTTTAAACTGTATAAGTTTATTGACACGGAAAAAGAAAATAAAGCAAGCATGTGCAAAAAACAAATACTATTTATTCTTATACTAGATGTGCCCGAGACCTCGTTTGTGTGGAATTTAATTGCACACTCATGAGTGCATTTAAAAAAATGGAAAACACCATCTGTTGAATTTTTGAATGAACTAAAATTGTTACATATTACTGCGAAGTGTGCAGAATAAAGGTGTGAGATTGCATTTATTAAGTAGATTTCAATTGCACACTTATAAGCACATATTAAAAAAAAATACAACGCCATTTGTTGAATTTTGAGAGGAACTAATGATTCTTTCAAGGTAGATTTTTTTTCTTATGATATAAGGCCGTTTTCCATTTGAATTTTAAAGTAGCATATCTTCTCTTCCAGTGGGAAGTAATCCTTACCTCAAACTTGGCCAAATACATCTGTGAAAACCCAATTAAATTTCGTAACAGACACACAGACAGACAAAAATTCCAAAAATATGATTGATATGTTCTATTACTCATCTTATGTCCCCCAATTTACATTTATATACTTACATGTTGTGGAAACCAAATTATGTAGTATAACATAACATTGAACAAGTTGGCCTCTCTGTACATTGAATATATTTGAGAAAAAATAATTTGGGGGGCATAAGATTAGTAATAGAACATATCAATCATATTTTTGGAATTTTTGTGTGGAGTTTGCATGTTCTCCCTGTGCTTTGTGGGTTTCCAGGGTTTTCATATTTGTTCCCAAAGACATGCAATGTAAGCTGATCAGCGTTTCCAAATTGCGTGCGTGCGTGTGTGTGTTTGTGTGGGTGCTTGTGCCCTGTGATGGGTCAGCACCCTGTCCAGGGTGGGCCCTGCCTTGTGCCATTAGGTCCCTGGAACAGGCTTAATGCCCCCCATGTCCCCTTTACAGGATAAGTGGTATAGACAATGCATGGATGGATGTCATTCTTGGCAAACAGCTGTCGTATAAGAGGTATAAAACAGTTCAGGGGGCTCTGCTGTTGAACAGTGACTAACTATTTTCCTGTAACAACACACCGCAAAGTGTTTAATCCCTTACACACCGTAGCATGTCTACATTCAGTGATATACAGTAACTCTCTTGAGTGGTAGATCACGATAACCAGGTTTGGAAATATATGAAGGGTGATCAAGTTAAACTGGGATTTTAATTATGAAGAATAAAAGGACATAGTTAAGAGTTTAAAAAATCTTTAAAAAGTTTTTTTTTAAAAACACTGATGCACTAATCGCAGTGTTTTACTAGTTATTGTATGCCATCAGGGTAGGACGTTTTCTCGGTACACAACAGCTATGATCAGACAGCCTCCCAGGAACTCCTTTAATGCTCCAAACATGTGCAAGATGCTTGGAGCAAGGTCAGGACCCTACAGGGGATGTAAACTTCTTCCAGTCAAGTTCCTGTAATGTGGAAGTGGTGTGTGTGAATGATTGTGTGTACAGATGCATCCATTCTGTAAATCGACAACAAGTTATCCGTAGATGTTCAAGGATCAGTCGACTACAGTGTTCCAAGCCACATCTGCTGGCATTGTCATTCATGGGCATACAGCCTTCTTTAAAACGTGTGCACCACTCAAATCTTTCACTGTGCCTAAAAGTCTCATCACTGTACTGTGCATGAAATCTTCTGTAAATGTCAATAATTTTTACGTCTTTATTCACAAGAAATTCTTCCACAGGTCCTGGTTTGACTTAAATGCTGTTGGTATTAAGCCAATAATGAATAATAACTTGTCAGATATTCTATATACTATGTATGTTGTTGAACATGCTTCATCGTATCATGCTATATGACAATTCAATTTTGCTTTAATTGTCTGATAAGTAAGACAACTCTAATATAGTAAGCTAATCAAAATTGATGATGTAGAAAATTATATAGACTGAATTTATTAAAAGTGTACACAGAAATTTTATACAGTGAATACAAGCATACATTACCCCATTTACTGCTGATGTTCTATGCATGACGTTTACACACAATATTTGATAAAACATTCATTTGTTGCAGTTGTGTATCTGCTAGTGAATAGTGAAATTATTTATTTATTTATTTATTTAATTTATAATTTATTATTATTATTTTTTTTACATTTTTGTGTGTCTGTGTATGTGTGTGAGCGTGTGTGTCCATGTCTCTGTGTATCGAATCCACATGTAAGCATGTGTGACCTTCAGTTCTTGAGGGGTCTTGAATGTGAGAATGTTTTTTCAACCCTTAGTAACGGATGTGTTTGTCATGACTCTTTGAGATTTAATTTTTCTTATGTAGGCTGATCTTGTAATACCATCCTGCCGCACCAAAAACGTTTTTACTGTTTTACGTGTATTAATATGTACTAGCATTGGTATTGACCTTTGCTGATGCATTGTGTCCTAATTAGGCTTGTAAGGAAGCTTGTTTGCTGTCAGCAGACAACTGAATCACACATACTGTACATAACGTGGTGTACCCTTATAACCCTCCTTTTCCTGTAAGCAAGTGCACACACACACACACACACACACACACACACACACACACACACACACACACATTTTTACAATGGTTTTGTCAAAGCCCTGTTTCACTGCAGAGACAAGCTCAGAACTCTGAGACACACATGAGCACCTTCAGCACTTCAAGTAACCCCGTCATTGTGTGTGTGTCATTTCTTTAGTCTTTAGTTCATGTTGTGGTAATTAACAAACTAAAATGCTAGCAGACAGATGCATCTCTGTTGTTAGAGCTAAAACCAAGATTACGATAGATTTTATTTGACCTAAAACTCATACAGTACCACCAAAGCAGATAATGCTTTATTTATTTTAACTCAGAAGTAGGAAGCAGGAATTTCAGTACATCCTTTTTGACCATAGTTGCAGAAAACCATGAATACGTCCATGGTCAATTTTTGTTAGCATTGAAAGCAATGTTAATGGCATGGCTTTGGCATTTATTATTCTAAACCATATACTAGTGTACACAGTGTAACTCATATAAAAGTGAAGTAGTGATACTTTGTGTACAGTTGATGCTATGAGCAGCCATGTTTATATGCCAGCCATTTGTCATGTCCCCCAACAAGCTGAGGCAGCCTTTGCTTTTTTTCTAGCTTAAGATCGTCATTGTGAGTCTGAAGCTATTTTTTCCTCCCGTCCTTATTGAGCCAACAAGTGGAATGTGTGTCTGAGGGGCAGAAGAAGCTAGTAATAAGATTATTTCCACCACCACAATCTGACTTGCTTAATTGCAGCCACTCTGATTTGCACCATCAGCCAGATCTAAAGCACTTTAGATTTGATCAGATCTGAGGCAGCCAGTCCAGAAGACAAGCCAGATGACTGTCTGGCTGCTAAGTGATTCTCGTTTTGCTTACATGGATACATGTGAGGTGATACTTCACGCTCCCATTTTTTTTTTCTTCCTAATATATATCTTGGTCTGAGGTGCTTTTCCAAGTAGGATTAACACATCATGGGATATAGGCAGTCATCTTGCAGCTGACTTAATCTAGCGATATTCACAACACACATGACTGTGATAATCCCTGGAGAAGTCCTTGGCCTTTGATATACAGTATCAGAGTTGCATTCGGATTAAATGAAATCATCACTCTATGGTTTAATATTCTATATATATATACTGCATAATGTATGTACACCAAACTTTCTAAAGCTGTTTCAGGGAACGCTATATACACAAATATAGAGCTGCTACACATATATCTACTGATGCCTTACGACCAAATATTTTGTGTTTTCACATTATTTTGTCTTGCATATTATTATGTGTTACATCACGGTCGTGGAGAAATAAAAAATTTTTCTAGTGTATACAGGCTACATAAAGGAACGGCAATACAACTCCGCTTGACTTAACTATTAAATATCATTTGTTGTGTTTCCTTAGGATTGGACAGCAATCTCCTCTGATCAGGTGGAGTCCTCTGTCCCCACTTTGTGGGCCGCCCCTCCATCAGAGGTCTCCTGTAAACCCCCCCCCCACCACCACCCTGTCTGCGGAGTGGGTATCGGCGTCCTCTCCAGGGGGCGCCAGCGAGGAGCTGAGTGAAGCATTGGACAAACCCTTGGAGAATGATGCAGAGGGTGTGTGGAGCCCAGATATCGAGCAGAGCTTCCAGGAGGCACTGGCCATCTACCCTCCCTGTGGTCGACGCAAAATCATCCTCTCTGACGAGGGCAAGATGTACGGTACGCCCCTCCTGCTCAGCCTTTACCTTCTTTTCCTTATGAGTCTGGCTGATATGAAAAACTACTGAAATGGGTACACAGTACTGTGCAAAAGTCTTGAGCCACCCCTCATTTCTTTATATACAGTATTGCTTCCAAAAAAACTGACTTCCATGTATTTTTTTATGTAGTCTTGGGGAATAGTTTTGTCTCTAATTTTTAATCCAATCCCTGTATCTAAACAGCTTCAAAGGAATGTTTTTGCTTGTTAAACCCCACAGTGACCTGCAAATCATTCAAGCAAAAAAAAAAAAAAACACAAATAATTTAAAGCATAAACCAGTTTTGAAAAAGGTGCAGAGGATGACAGAGGATCAGGCAGGTGCTTAGTATAGTGGTGATGCTGAATGCCATGTGGTTGAAACAGACGACAGTGGAAATGAGATTTGGTGCTGAGTAAAACATTGGTTCACATTTCTTAATTTTAACACACATAATGTAATTTGAAGCAATGAGGGTTGGCTCAGGACTTTTGCACAGTACTACTGTATATTTAATCCCTATTTGTGTAGTATATACCCATGATTAAAAATTTCCCCCCCTATATTACCTGTTCTTTCAAGCAGCTGTACTTTTCTGAAAGAATTTTGATTTCTGTAAACCTGTAATTTTGACATCTCTGTAACCGTTCGCCACTAGTGGCACTGTAATGACAATTCAAGGCTTTTTTTTAGGGATATGTCTTTTTGGGGGAGTTTTACTTAGCCAGTGTCACCTCTGGCATGCTCATGAGAAATCTAAAGCTACACCTGAATTCCTCAGAAGCAGCTGCTCTGTGATGTTACAAATTCTACCAAAACTAAATTAAATTGAGCTGAATATAGTACATAGTTTGTATAAAACACATTCTTACAAAATAAAAGGGCCGCAAAAAATGACGAGTCAAAATTTCACGAACATAGTCATGTTTATTTAGTATTTACTCATTTAAAATAACAGTAAACCAAATATATGATTATATATATATGCAATTATATGTATGATACATATATGAAATATATGAAGCAAAGGTACTTTGATTTTCGGCTTTTTATTTTATTACAAATTGGTATTTAAATGATGGAAATTATGTGTTAATAGAGCAGGACTTCTAGACAAAGGTCTAGAAATAGGTTCTGTATTCCTGTATTCCTATAAAAGGAAGCTCTACATTACTTTGATTATATCCAAGTTATTTTATCTTTCTAAGGTGTTTTTGAATGCAGCCATGTTTTATGTACAATTTTTACATTATAGTTATTATATTAGTTTACCAAACTAGACCCTTTTAAGAAATGCCTTGCTTAATATCCATAGCAAATAGGAGAATTTCTTATTATGATCTTTAGATAGCAACAATTGCTTGCAGAGACATCATTTTCTATTAATATCTCTTTGTGTGTTGACAAGAGAGAGAACTGTTAACTGATAACAGATATGTTGCTGATGAGTGGTGGTGGTGGTTGATTAGTGATGGTGGTTTGATTAGCGTGGATACACAGATGGCCGAAGCAGAGGATTGAAGAGAAGGAGAATGAGTAGGGCCATGTGCAGGATCTCTCGACATCATGTGTCATCGTACTCTGTTCTAGCCGATATTCACGGCCTCCCTCCAGCTGCTGTTAAACAAAGCCTGGAGCGCTGGTGCTGGAGGAGTGAGGGCAGGTGCTAAATAATGAGGCATGGCACAGGGGCAGATTGTGGTTCTGTTGCCCCTGTCCTTCCCTGCAGGGGAGGCGAGGGGCATGTGTGCAACGGGTAGGGAGTGTCATGGAGTGTCTGGAATGGCATGTGATCGGGGGTTCAAGGCAGCGTGGCTGTAACAGGAGACCAGAATAGACGTTTACCCTTTGAGTGTGTGTGATGATGGAGAGGAGGGAGAGAGGGACAGATAAACATTGAGGGATGGGAGCCAGTCTTGGGCTCTGCACCTGTCCTGTGCCCTATGTCTGTATACCCCTCCCTCCTTCCTGTAGTCTATAACACACAACCCTGATCTGTCTGTCTATTAAACAACTTGTATGTTTGTGTGTGTGTGTGACTTTCAGGTCACCTAGAGCTGCTCCCCCTCCTACTACCCCTCAATCCTGAAACATGACCATATTTATTATATGAGAAGAGAGACAGACAAACGTCAAATCTCCCCCTCTCCTGTTAGCAGCGAGATCAGAGTGAATATGATCACACTGTTGCCCTCTTACCCTTGTGCCTTATGTCTTTCCACATGCAAAAACAACAACAACAGCAAAAAAAAAAACACACACAGTGTCCAGATGGTTCTCAAAATAGGGTCCACAGACGCTCAGGGCATGTGCACAGATGTGTTCATATGTTTTGTATGTGTCAGTATGATGTATATACTGATGTATGTACTGATATACCACTGTAATGATATTACAGTAGTGAAGTGTGGGTATTTAGGTACAGTTGCCAATATTTTACAGAATGTGTATGATATTAGGTAATAGATCAAAATGAAGTTAATATCTACAGCAGAATTGTGGCTAGCTTTTAGTGTGGCTATGAGTATGTAAGTGTACCTACGGGAATTGGTGCCATTTTAAAAGCAAACAGTGGTCGAACCAAATGTTGTAAAAAAAAAAAAGATTGTTGCTATTGAAAGCATTCTCTCTTTACAGGATTGTTTTTTTTTTTTTTTTGCTTGATTGAGTTTTTCACTGCTTTGGTTTCTCTGTGTGGAAGTTTAAAAACATGCTGTAATTGCACAATGATAATCCTGTTATTTGCATTAGATGGGTTTTAGCATGTTGTGGCCAATTCACGTGTGAAAATGATTCCTCATGCTCCAAGAACTGATTTTTCACAATTTCAGTTTTGGAATATGTCAGCGCCATAAGGGAAGAAGCACTATATAGATGCGATATCCTGGTCATTCAGTACATCCAGATTATCAGACTTCATTTTATTGCCACATAACATTGCTGAGCCTAGACCTGACCAACTGAAGAACTCCCAGATCATAACTCTGCCTCCAGAGACTTATACATTAGCCACTATGCATTATGCGTCTATCACTTCATGCGCTTACCCTGATGTACCTCCACTCCAGGACAGAGTAAATCTGAACTCATCAGACCACATGACCTTTTTTCCTTTGCTTCAAAGGCAAAATTTTCACTCATTAACAAAGTTAAGCTTTTTTCTGATGGGTCTAACTAACTAGTGGTTTTCTTAGGGTAACACAGCTGTGACTCTGTGAGTTCTGGCATTGTGTGATTGGAAATGCTCTCACTGTCACTACTGAACACTGTTTTCAACTACTGTTGATTTTTATTACACAATGTCACCAAGATTTTGAATGATCTCTAATTATGGATTGTCTTGAATATTTTTCTGACCACATTCCTACTATGAAGTTGATAGTCCAGCATTATAAATCCAGGTTTTAATGTCTGGAACAGTTCTTGAACCAAATTCCATTAATTTTATTATTTCCTTTGCTTGATGCAGACCAGACTTTTGACTCTTTTGAAATGGTGACCAGTGCTTTTCAGTTTACCCAAAGACATGGTGCAGCTACAGCAGTGCCACTTATGGTTTTTTCCACTTAAATTGAGTTAGAAAACAAATTTAAATAATATAAATAATCCTAATCTTAAATTCAGGTATCTGTTTATAAATATAAATAGCTAGATATTGATCGCAAGATAAACCGGCACTGTGATGAGTCAGCCCAAATGATTATCTTTTTGTGATTTTTCTATAGATTTTCTCCCTAATTTAGTCATGTCCAATAATTCACTAAGGGGCTCCCACATTAAGGCTACCACAACCACTCAGGGAGTTTTCCTCCGAACCACATGACACCAGCGGACCACGTCTTTTCAAACTGCTCGCTCAAGCACCGTTGGGGGCGGCGCTATTAATCTGGGTGCACTAAGTACCTCTCATCCCTCCCCTCAGAGAGAGCTTGGCCAATCAGCTCTCTCTAGACCTCCGGCTGCGAGAGGTTACAGCATCACTCGGGAATCGAACTTGCGATCTCAGATGATTCTCTGTTTTCTCTGATTTCTTCAGGATCATTCATTCATTCATTCATTCATTTATCTTCTATACTGCTTATCCTGGACAGGGTGCCAATTCATCTCAGAGCACACACAGACACACACACATGCGTGCACAAACATACGCACGCATGCACACACCATGTCTTTGGAGTGTAGGGGGAACCTGTTTGAGGAACCTGTGGGAATACCTGGAGGAAACCCACTGAGAACTGGGAGAACATACAAACTCCATGTACATACTGTAGACCCAAGGCGGGATTCGAACAGTCAACCCTGGAGGTGTGAGGCCACAGAGATAAAAACTACACCACTGTGCTGCCTTAACCAGAATCATGCAAAATAAAAACATATATTTTTTTTACTTATTTCCTATACTCCCTGTCAGATAGCATTATATGTATATGAAGAACAAAGCTAAAAGCAGAAATCGAGTGTCAGGAGAGTGGAGAGTGCAAGACCAAGGGAGCACAATCATCAGCGCGTAGTCACATTTCTACAAATGTGATTTCCTTGACTGCTGGATTTCATGTGCAAGTCTTATTGTTGTCGCTCCTGCGAAAACAGCTGAGCTACATGCTTCAGCCAGCTTTCTGTCTAGCAGATACTAAATCCAAACAGAGCTTCATTCATTGCAATAACTGGTTGTGTTAAAACAATTAGAGGTAGTCCCACAAATGACTAACTGCATCATGAACGCAGTGATGAATACAGCATTAACGTATGGCCACGTTTCCCACAATGTGCACTTTTTTTTTCTGTACTAGAGACGCAGATGGAGTGCTGGCATACAAGCTATAAAATGAATGTAAACCCAACTGCATTCCTCTGCTGGTCCATCAGCTGGGAAAGATTTTTATAACCATCTTGGCCTCTTTCTCAAACATTTGTTTCATTTTCCCACCATTCTTTGCATGCCCACTAGCTTTTATTCTCATCACTCATTATCTTGTTAAATCATACAGCACCACCGAGACTTGATGCTGTGGACTGAAATCGCCAGGCTTTGCCAAAGAAAACATTACATGGCTTCCACTGCTGCCGTACTGTAATGCTTTTTACCCGGTTCCTCTCATCTCTGCTAAGAGGAAACACATTTACCACGGCTTAACGGCTCCCAATCATCCAGTAGCTAGTAAATAATAGTTCTCTTCACCTTTTCACCTGTCACATAGTTTAAAAAAAAAAAAAAAGAATAAAGCTTCACAGGATTAAGTGCCTTTTATTTTAAAATATATATATGTCGTAGCAATGGACATTTAGAGAAGATCACCAGCAATTTATTAAAGAAAACTACAGTTTCTAATAAGAGACATACAGAAAGAGAGAGAGAGAGAGAGAGAGAGAGAGAGAGAGAGCGGAAGAGAGAGAGAGAAAGATGTGGAAAAAGCTTATTAATCCTCACCTAGACTCCAACTTTAACAATTCATTGTGAGATTCATTTGTGAGTTTTAATTAGGCGTCTCTCTCTCTCTCTCTCTCTCTCTCTCTCTCTCTCTCTCTCTCTCTCTCTCTCTCTCTTTCTGTGTGTGGTTCTCTCTCTTTCTCTTTCTCTCTGTCTCCATTTTAAGACTGTTAATTACTATTTCAGGTTTATTAATGCCAATTTTTTCAAATGCAACATAATTTTTACATTTATCCCCCGCCTTTACAACTCTCTTTAACACACACACACGCACACACACACTTCCTGTTGCACTCCATTCTGCTTTATATGCTGAGTATCCTGAACTTAACCTTAGCCTTCTTCCTGACCTTCCATTGTACATGTGATTTCAGAGAGTCTTCAGGGAAAGACAGAATTTTCGGTGAAAAGCCTGGCTCAGATGCCCGTCTCTCACTCTGTCTGTCTGGCAGCTGGATTGTTTATCTGTTTGTCTCTCTGGTCGTCACCCTCACTGTCTGCTGTCTGGTTTCCTGTCTGTCTATATAAGACTGGATACATGGCTTTTGCTTTGATGTGTGCTGATTTGGAGTTGGTTGTTGGTTTCTTTTTTTTTCTCTCTCTCTCTTTCACTGCCAGACCTTTCTTTTGTGTCACTTTGACCTCCATCTTTTTCACATTGTATTACGACAACAACATCCTTCTATGTTCTTGTAAGAACTTCAGATTGTGTATATTGTTGTGAAGGCACTTGTTTTTCTTTCAGGTTTTCGGCATCGGGAGATAAGAGAAAATAAGTGTGAAATGAAATATATTTTATGAAACCCAATCTTGATTTCTTCCTTTGTTGTTTTGGAGCACTGAAATGCTGTGTTAGTCATCGATCCAGTATGAGTACAGGTCAGTAGATTAAACAGTCAGAAATGAAGCACACAATGGGCTGTATGAATATTCATATCACTGCAATCATCAACAGCCGTGTAGATATGAGAATATCTAATGCTATGAAGATACATGGTACATGTAAATTACCAGCAGCAACATTACTTAGATATTTTGCTCTTAATCACAATTTACTCCGATAGTGAGCTTATTGTTAGAGACCTTAGATATAGATTGTGCTTTGGTGTTCATATTTCAGAGTTCATAGTTTACTTCAATATTAGACCGACATGCGTTCACACAAGGGCTGTACCAAAAGTCCACTGTACAAAGGTACTACTAAACATAGACTCCATCACAATAGATGCATTTGCACTGTTGAACCGACCTATTGAATCCTCTTTGAAAATCCCCTTTTTCACAGGTGATGGTCTCCCACTGCGTGATTTGCTTTCACTGCTGGTTTCCCCTTCTTTAATCTTCTTCATCCATTCTATGGGAGACCATCAACTGCGACAATGGGGAATTTCAATGGTGGTGCAAATGCATCATTTGTGATGGAGACTAAGTTGAGTAGGTCCTTCATTTAAAGGAAGAGTAAGTCTACCAACATGTGCAATTTGAATGACCTGTGTAAGTTTATATAAAGATTACACAAACTTTTACTTTACTTTCAGCTCATATTTAATGTGATTGCGAACAAGTCTAATTTTGGTTCAGATGTTTACACCTTTGATGGAATATTAGAAAAATGTACAAATGTTTTGGTATAAATTATAGAGCACTTAATGATATTTTATTGCATACTCTGGTTAAGTGTGATAAATGATAGGCTTCAATGACTGGCTTCAAATTTTGTGTGCATGGAGTTTTCATGTTCACCCCATGCTTGGTGGGTTTCCAGTCCAAAGATATGCAGATTACGCTGATTGGCATTCCCAAATTCCCCATAGTGTGTGAATGAGTGCGTGTATATATGTATGCTTGTGTGCCCTGTCATGGATTGGCACCCCGCCTTGTGCCCTAAGTCTCTGTGTACAGGATAAAGCAGAATAGATGGTGAGTAAGCGAAATAATCTGAATTAACGTGAGATGAAATTTCCATGGCATGCTTTTGGTGAATTCTGTATGATACTTGATCCTCACAAGTGTCAAATATGCTAAAGAGGAAAATAGCAGTTTTAACAGGAATGTGCAATTAGCAAATTTCTTTGTTCCTTATCTATCTAAAAAGGATCATCCCAGCAGGATGCTAACGCTGGATGAGCATCGTAATATTTGTTAGTTAAATTTTAAAGTTAGAATGACTGATAAAATGACAGTGACATAATGTTGAATGAATTACTCAAACACAATATTAAAAATACAACCTCAAAGCAACAGACTCGTAACCTTTATTTGAAGCATTTATGCTGATTAGCATCCAGTTGCACAACTTCTGACAACATCCATGGTCCTTTAAGTTTCTAACATGGTTTAAATCAGAGATTGGGACAGACACAATAGCTTGTATTTTGTATCTTATGTCACACATCTCTTAGTGTTGTATTGTTACTTTTCTTTTCAATTTGCTTTTGTAAACATTACCCTGAGGTGTGTCTTAGTTCACAAATTACTGCACTGTAATATGGTGTTTGCACGGCGTCCAAATTGCATCTTGTCTGTTTCCACAGAACAGATCTCAGTTAAGCAGGTTTTTTTTTTTTTTACCCTTTTGTCTGCGGTCCAGTTGAATATTTTGGTTAATTGCTGTTGTCTGGCAGTTTCTGTGGTACATGTTTTTATTGATGCCCATTTACTTCCATCAACAGCATGCTGTGTAGTGGTCCAGCAGTAAGCATGTAGCTCAGTTGTTTTTGCACCACTGTGGTAGTGGAATTTGTTCAATGTTATCCCATTGGCATGTAGTCTACCTGTGTTCTCATGTCATATCATCAAATTAAGTGTAACTTTCAAAATCAACCTAATAGCTGTCCCAACATCCATAATTATCCTAGTTTAACCAAAATTCCTGCTGGGATAGTGTTAAATGACCATAAAAAAAAAAGGTTTTTGTGTGAATGACAAAAAAAAAAAAGAATTAAAAATTCTTATTACAAACATCTATGAGCACTGGTGAAAATACTTTTGTTTTACCTTCTTTTTTAAATGAATATGACTCTTTTTGGTTTCAGATTATTTAGATCTTAATTATAAGCTTTTGCTGTAGCTTGATCATAAGTAGCACATGTTTGTGCTGTAGGTTTTGCAGGTGCTAGAAATTTAAGGGATGTTTGCTGTTTTTTTGGCATGTCCTTTTAATGGTGCTGTATTTTTAAATGTTATATTCGATTTCATCCACAGGTGATAGAAAAAATTCTCTCCTGGAACAAAGCCTTTTTCCCCCACAGGATATAGTGATAGAATTGTTATAAGCATGTCAGTTTGGACAGGAAAAACACTACATCACCTGGGGTTATTCTTACTGGTCATTTTGTAGAAGGTAAATGTAATCTAAGCATATCCATAAAAATAACCAAGTTTGTGGATTCATACATGACAAAAATCATAGTAATGATACCATGCCCACCTCCTCATGTAAAATTTGTCCATTTTAAGTGTGACTTTTCCATAAAGTTTGTTACAGTGAGCCACAGTTGTCAGTCTTAGTTGCCATACAAATTTGCAACAAATGTTTGCATAAATCAGACTGAACAAAAATGCATTTGTAACACCGACGAAATTAGATGGCAAGCAAAGAACAAAAACAATTTTATTTTTTGAGTCACATATGTGGCAATAAAACGACATACAGTACATTGCATGGTAAACAGAAAAGTGAAGGATAACCCCTTTTTTGTGTGTTTTTGTTTAGCCACCTTTACCTTATTGATTATGTTATGCAGTGTGGTGGCCAGTTTATGTGTGAAAATGATTCCTCATGCTCCCAGAACCACTATTTCACAGTTTGAGTCCTGGAATATTCTTGTGCCATCAGGGAAGAAAAACTCCATAGATGTGATACCCTGGTCATTCAGTACATTCAGATCATCAGCTGACTTCATTTTATTCCCACATAACGTTGCTCAGTCTAAACTTGACGAACTGAAGCAACCCCAGATAATAACACTAAAAAGCTATATTGTATGAGTGTTAAGGAAGTATGATGTTGGTGTGCAGGACACTAGGGAGTGTAGAGCACACTGCAGCTTGGGACATTACCAGATTGGATACTTATCAGTTACTTAGTGCAGGTTCTAAGTGTTTCACAGCATTAAAAGAAGATCCTGTGGCACATAGAACTGTACAGTGCTGAATCGTTTCAGTCACTCTGCTTTTACACAGTGACATTTCTTCTTAACTGAGTGGGTAACCTTATTCTTGTAAATTAATGAATCTTTATGTATCTAGGTTTCCTTTCTAATTTTGTTAATAGTTTCTTCATTTATACATTTTATATAAATATTGTATTTCGTATATAAAAGTTCAACAATTCATTCAAATGGTCTGTTTCAATGATTTTAGGGTTTACATGTTAATACTGTATGTGTGGAATGTTTAACACACTTGTTAAAAGGATGTATGACTTTTTTTTTCTGATTTTCTTGTTTAAAGCTTGATCCAGCTTGATAAATTGTCAGTATTTATCACAGTAGTCATTATAATCTAAACAAGAGTAGCTATGAAGAAAGGTGGCGATGGTCCCTGCCCACTTAACCCATAAACAAAAGAAAGAAACACCATTCTTCTGGTTATTTACAATGGGCGTTTCAGTGAAATCTGGACTTCTCATGATAGTGTAAAATCAATTGTAATTTACAGAAGAGCAAATTAAGTACAGCATGGTACTTTAAAGGTCTTTTTAAACTCTCATAACTGTGATCTGTTATTCGGCATCAAAGTCCCGGTTTGACTTGAACACCCTTGAACATTTTACGTTATTATGTCTGTCTGACTGTATTTTATCTATAAAGTCCATCAAGGACACAATGGTGCAATGGACAACAAAATGAGAACACACATGCGCGCGCACACACACACACACACACACACACGCGCGCGCGCGCGCGCACACACACACACACACACACACACACACACACACACACACACACACACACACACTCGCTGTGGGATGCTGTTCCACTGTGCTGTGTTCTGTTAGGAAGGAAGTCTCAGTCAAACTCCAGATTCCTGAAACCTTAATGTACTTCTCATCCCCAAGGAGAGCGTATGGTCAACAGATGTACCTTCTATTAGAAATTCCCCTTCACCCTCCACCCCAAAAACAAAAAAACGCACACACATCACTCCCTCGCCCCATGTGCTGATTTGTGGGAGCGTGTGGTTGCATGCGTGCATCTATATCTTCCTTGTGCGCAAATGTTGTGTGAACGCGAATGCGTGCGTGTGTGACTATCCCTTACCCCTCCTTCCGTTCTGAGCAGATGCAGGACTCAGTGTGAGGAGAAGTCAGAGCTTAGGAATGAAAAGAATGTGCAGGGGAGGGGGGTGTGCAGAGAGAGAGAGAGAGAGAGAGAGAGAGTTGGAAAGAGAGAAACATAGTGACATGAAGTGTAAGAGAGAGAGAGAGAGAGAGAGAGAGAGAGAGAGAGAGAAAGCATCCAAAGGGTCAGAGAGATTTATGAGGTACGGGACCTTGTGAGGATGGCCGCTCCTTTGCATGACATTGATTCTGTCTGGTATGACCTACTCTGTTCCTGAGAAGAGAGGGCAGGAGGGTGTAAATGTGTGTGTGTGTGTGTGTGTGTGTGTGTGTGTGTGTGTGTGTGTGTGTGTGTGTGTGTGTGTGTGTGTGTGTGTGTGTGTGTGTGGGTTTCAGGTAGCTGTGGTTATCTACCCTTCCATGATTACACTCTAGACTGTATGCTGCTTTTTGGCTATGCCCCAGCAAATATGATACACAGAAGCACACACACGCACACACACTTACACGCACACACACACACACACAGCTGTGAATCACACTGGCCCTGACATTTGCCCTTTCGCTCTCTCCATCTCTTTCTCTTGCTCAGACAGCATAAAAAACTAAATATATATACAGTATATATTGTATGTTTTATCTTCATTCTTTTTGATGTTCCTTTCAGAACTATCGGTGTGCTTCTGTCTATGCTGTTTCCTAGCAAAGTCGTCACCTTGTGATTGGGAATGTATTAGCGATTCTCCTCAGCCTGAATGACCATTCTGTTTTTCTCCTTTTATTCATTTTAACAAAAGTAGTCTGTGTCTCAGTAACAAGCGCAGTTCTTCCTTCATATAAATACCATGCATTACAGAGAAGAGAATCATGTGAGGTATTAAGGTTGCTTGTTCTCCCAAGTTCCCAGCTGCTCATCAGACTTTCCTGATCCATCTTGATGCCCTGCTTCTGGTTGACGTTTTCATCACATGGGCAGTACTCACTGATTCTAAGAGTGGCTACTTAAGGTCTGCTTAGAGATGCATGTAATAACCGCGAGCATAACTGACCTCGTAGAAACCATGAAGATGACTGCATTTAATACAAACATTTTTGCTTTGATGGCTTATGACTGAAATTGCTCTTACGGTTTTAGGACTGAACGTGCCATGATTAGATTTGTACCCAAGTCTCAGTTACAGCTGGTAACCTCAACAAAGTCGACCTCATGTTAACTGAATTTACTGTTATAAACGTGTACTTTTGATCATATAGCACACAGGTATAGAAGAGATTTATTTATAACTGCATAATTTGGTGTCAGAAATGAGAATTGGTTCCTCTTGTGTCTGGTTCTTTTTAAGGTTTCTCGGGGAAATTTTTTTTGACACCGTTACCTCTGCCTTGCTCATACTGCATATATTCTATAATCTATAATTTTTTTAGTCTATATATTCTTTACATTTAAAATTATATCCAGAATTTAGATTTGGGTAAGATTATTTTGTGACGGTGTGCATAGTTAAAAGTGCTCTGCAAATATAATTAAAAGGCATTGCTTATACTATTCTTAATTTAGTGACAAAAACACCATTCTCAAGGGTGAGAATTAATCAAATGCTTATATTGTACCTTTTTAAGAATGGAAATTATTTTCCATTATTAAGTATTTGCCAAATTGCTCAGTTAAAGCATGAGATGTGATGAAGCAACATTCAGTCAATAAAATCTAGCGATGTCGAACACCATGTGATGAGACTCTTAGCCACAAACATTTGAAAGCACAGTTGGAATTGGCTAAAATTTATATAAAGACATGAAAGTCTTTGATACTATTGAAATAAAGTTTATTCTGTAGCTAACAATTAGACTTGGCTTTTGATCCAAATCTTATCATGTCATAATCTGTAAAGCACTCTTCTGTGAAACTTCTTTGCTTCCCCTCACTGCAGGACTGCCTGAAACCTACTATACTTCCAAACTGAACATGGAGTCAAAATGTAAAAGGTTATCAACTAAGTCCATCACTCAGAATACACGTCGTTAATCATTTGACTTACTGAACACAAAACAGATGTCCAAATCCCAAACCTGAATAAAAATGGTGAACAGTATATAAATAAGATCAGTATTTTACAGTAAAACTATATTCTGTGCCGGTTGTGTTTTTTAATTACAAAAGAGGATTGTGTAATATTGTGCTTTCGTTTAAGCTAACAACAAGAACAACAAGAACAAGAAGGCTGTCTGCACGTATGCGTGTGTGTGTGTGTGTGTGTGTGTGTGTGTGTGTGTGTGTGTGTGTGTGTGTTTTTTCTCCTGTTTCTTGTTTTTTGATTCACACTTTTCAGTTTTTGGATAAGGTGGTCAATTTAGTCTTCCATTAATCTGACGTCTGTCAGAACCTGAGACCTCTCTGTATGCTTTGGAGAAAGATTCAAAACAGTGAAAAAGCAATGCCTGGCATCTCAACAGTGAATCCAATTTTTTATTGCCTGGCAAACCTCAGCTTGGATCCTCTCCTCTCCTGTGCGATCACTTTGCTGGGTGTCAGACCTCACTCTCCTATGCTGTCACCGTTATGCGAAGGAGTTTCCTTTAACACTGAATCCAATTCCTTTAACAATTGTTCTACCACTAGCCTACACACCTCTACACAAACTCTGTTTGCCATAACTTTTCCAATAGAAATAGAAAAGCTGACGTCTATATCTCTGAAATAGGCACTTTCTATCAGCGGCTCTCTTTTAAAGATACTCACAGATCACATGGTCGTTTCACAGCATTGTGTTTTCCTGTAAAAAAAGCTTGTGAGCAGGTTGTTTTGGGGTTAATAATTTGCGTGTGGGTTAGCGAAAGAGTTTTTAGGCACTCTTTCCCTCATGTCTAGTGCTGCAAATTGTCGTGGCTGGTAACTGGAGAGTAGCTGATGGAACAAGCCCTGATGATTTATAGCATAAGTAAAGGCATATTCCATAAACATTGACACATACACACCAGCTGCTATCCAGCTTCCCTGAGCCAGGGATGTTTTAGAACAACTTCTGCTCTAGGTGTCATTCTTCTTCTCCCACATACTGTACTGCATGCGCATACATGTACACACTCTTTTTCCTTCTTATTCACTCACACTAATATAAACAGCTACCCAAGAACCAATCCTACAGTATACACTCATGTATACTTTATATCATACCTCTCTCTATGTCACTGTTTACTTGCATACGTACATAAAATATATCAACACAGGATCCAAAAGATTGAACAGAATCACAAAAACTCCGTTTTACTTTATAAGGATTTAAACTCAAATATGTATAAATCCCAGTAAGAGCCCAGATCTACATGAGTGAAAAACCTGAAGAACTTGACAAGTGCACATACAGTCTCCAGTTTAATTAATCTGAAGGAATTCTTCCTTTTGCACGGAAATCATGCAATCATGTTAAGCTGGTAGACTCTTCCCCCAAAAAGTACTGAGCGATGTATGACAAGCAGAAGGTGCTGTACTGACGTATTAGTTATTTGAGTTGTGCAGGTTGAGAAGTTACACAAATCTATAGCTATAATTTTAAAGCAATAAACACTTAATGTTTTTAGTGGATTTATGTTCCCATTGTGCTGCGGGGACAGCTCGGACCCTTGTGGCTTTACAGGACCTGCGGGGGATTGTTGTAGTTGTGAACATTAGCCGGAGATCCTTTGGGTGCTGTACAGTAGGTTGTGGGGTGGGCGGCACGGTGGTGTAGTTGTTAGCACTGTCGCCTTGCACCTCCTGGGTCCGGGTTCAATTCCTGGCTTGGTGGGTTTCCTGCGGGTACTCCAGTTTCCTCCCACAGTCCAAAGACATGTAGGTTAGGTTAATTGACGTTCCCAAATCGCCTGTAGTGTGTGTATGTGCGAGTGCCCTGCGATGGATTGGCACCCTGTCCAGATAGATAGACTCCAGTCTCCCCGTGACCCTGAATACAGGATGAAGCGGTATAGATGATGAGTGAGTGAGGTTGTGGGGTAAGCCTCCAGCAGACTTTTTTGTCTGGCACATTCCATGGATGCACAATTGGATTGAGACATGGAGATGTAGAGGCCTCGGGCTCTTTGACTGCTGGGCAGTGGGTGTTCTGGTGTATTTCTATCATTGCTAGCATTGGCGTTTTGGGGTTCCCATGATCCTGTCACCAGTGTATAATATAATTGATAATCAGTGTTATTCGATTCACCTGGCAGTGGTGTTAATGTTATGACTGATTTTAACTTCTTGTTTCCACTTAAATATTTTTTTTGTTGTTGTTGTTCGTGGCTTTTTTTTTTTTTTTTAACCTAAAAACCTGCATTTTTAACAAGTATGTAGACGTTTTATATTTACTGTAATTACTTAGTGGTTACTGTCATCTCTTTATCAAACCACAGATCTATTTCTAACATCATATTTATCATCACTGCCTGATGCACACATCTGACCCTAGTATGGAAAAGTTTTATATTGTTTGTTCAGCTGGTAACGAGGAGCGCTTAAATACAACATTTTGATATTCTGATCTCTGTTCCTTTTGTTAGGACGGAATGAACTAATAGCGCGCTACATCAAACTACGAACAGGAAAGACGCGGACGAGGAAACAGGTGAGAAAGCACTTGGTTCTTTTGCCTGCAAACACTAGCGCATGTACGATATCACACTTTAATCATCACCAGCTCAAAATTGGATGAAGTGAAACGAAAAAATTGAAACTTAATTAGACTCGCAGCTCACAAAGTAGCGAGTGTGTGATTATTAGGCCCCTGTGGGCCTCTGTGCTGAACCCGAGCCCAGTTATGTGATTTATGCCTGATGACCTACACGCAGATGCTGCTGGATAGAATATCAGGCTCGCTCTTCAGCACCTCACATAGCCTGGCTTGTTAGAGCCATAACCAGCCGTTCTCTCACAATCAGGGCCACGCTGTTTAGGGTTAGGCCCTGGAATCTGATAGTACTCCCTCTGGCCTTCAATATTGCGCCATCTTGTCCAGAATTGGCAGTATACGTCATGTGAGCTTAAGCCCCTTTGCCACAGAGGCAGAAGGTGGGAAGGATGGATGGGGGAATGCTGGAATGCGAGCGCTGGGATACTGCTCCGGAAAAGGGAGATCAGACACCTGTTCTTTAAATCTGGGATATCAGGAGACTATTAAAACAAACCAAGAAATAGACAGCTATCCAAGAGTATTATACAAAACACATGAAGGGCAGGAGGAGAAAACTAATAGAAATGTGTACATATTACACATACATATTAAATGTATTTAGAACAATAATCCCAACCACTGCTGTAGAACAAGCTAACTGAAAGAGACTTAATGTGCACCCACTGTGCGCTTTAATTGGAACATCTGTACCGCTGCTCATATGTACAAGTGTCCAAGTAGCTGATCATGTGGCAGCAAAAGAATGGGAAAAATTCATGATGGGGAACAGTGTAATTCCAGTGTCTTTAACCTTGGCATGGATGTTGGTGCCAGCTTGACCGGTTTGACCTCTCTTATCAACAAGGCATTTCCGTCTACGCTTATTGTTTTTTTTGTTTTTCGTAGGGCGGCATGGTGGTGTAGTGTTTAGCTCTGTCGCCTTGCCTCTCCAGGGTCGAGGGATCAATTCCTTCCTTCGAGTCCTTGTGCATGGAGTTTGCATGTTCTCCCCATGCTTGGTGGTTTTCCTCCGAGTACTTCTGTTTTCTCCCACAGTCCAAAGACATGCAGATTAGGTTAACTGGCATTCCCATTCTGAATTGCCCATAGTGTCTGAGTGAATGTACATGTAAGCATGTGAGTGAATGACATGAGAGCATGACACCGATGCAGCAGATGTTTTCACTGCACACTGATCTGGTGACAGTGGAGGACACTGTCCTGTGAGCAACAGGAAAATAGGTAGTATGGGGCCTCATTTGTGTCAAATATATCCTCCACACCATTACACCACCACCAACCTAAACTGTAATGGGATGGATCCATGCTTTCATGTTGTTTTATGGCAAATTCTGACCCTTCCATCTGAGTGTCTCAAGAATCATCAGACCAGGCGTTTTTTTTTTTTTTTTCCCATCTCCCATTCTGCAATTTTGGTGAGTCCATGCAAATTGTAGCCTCAGTTTTTCTGTTCTTGACTGACAGATGTCGCACCCAGTGTGGCTTTATTGCTCCTTTATCCTATCTGCTTCAAGGTTTGAAGTGTTGTGTGTGTTCAGAGATGCTCTTCAGCATACCTCAGTTGTAATTAGATGTCATTTGAGTTACTATTGCCATTCAATAAGCTTGTGCCAGTCTGGCATTACCAAGGCATTTTCATGCAGATAACTGCCACTCACTGATTATTTTTTTATTTTTCAGACCATTCTCTATGAACCCTAGAGATGGTTAAGTTTGAAAATTTTAGCAGATTAGCACTTTTAAAAATACTCAGGCCAGCCTGTCTGCCACATTGAAAGTCACTTAGGCTGCGTTCACATTACCACCCTGAAGTGACTCAATTCCAGTAATTTTACAGGATCTGAGTCACTTTTTCATATGGTCCTACATCAGATACACCGGATACATATCCAATACGTGGTCAAGCAACTTGACTGACAGTTTATGCAACTTTTTGCCTCTGATCAAACAGCTAAAGTGAGGCATCTGGCTTTCTTTCTTCTTCTGAACCTCAACAAATAACTGCTTGCCAGAGCCTTTCCTCCAGAGCAAAATACTAATAGGAAAGAATATAAGATATAATATCTACTATACAGTACAGACTGAAAGTTTGGACACACTTTCTCATTCAAAGAGTTTTCTTTATTGTGTTCTTTATTGTGTTCTTTAGCCCAAACGCGTCTCTTCTGCTTGTTGCCTGTCCTTAGCAGTGGATTCCTAGCAGATATTCTACCATGAAGGCCTGATTCACACAGTCTCCTCTTAACAGTTGTTCTAGAGATGTGTCTGCTGCTAGAACTCTGTGTGGCATTGACCTGCTTTCTGATCCGAGCTGCTGTTACCCTGCGATTTCTGAGGCTGGTGACTCGGATGAACTTATCCTCCGCAGCAGAGGTGACTCTTGGTCTTCCTTTCCTGGGGTGGTCCGCATGTGAGCCAGTTTCTTTGTAGCACTTGATGGTTTTTGTGACTGCACTTGGGGACACTTTCAAAGTTTTCCCAATTTTTCGGACTGACTGACCTTCATTTTTTAAAGTAATGATGGCCACTCGTGTTTCTTTACTTAGCTGCTTTTTTCTTGCCATAATACAAATAAAAAAACTCTTTGAATGAGAAGGTGTGTCCAAACTTTTGGTCTGTACTGTATATCTTTTTCAAATCTTTTGGTTACAATAAAATAAATATATATGAATAAATGAATAAAATAAAGTAGAAAGTAGATATATGTAAAGTATGTAAAAAATGTGATACTATAAAAAGTAAGAACTGTATAAATAAATAAACTGCACGGTGTGGTCATGGAGTATGAAATAGAATGATGAGCTGCGGTGATACTGTCCATCTGTAAGGTGCAGTTTAAGGTGCAAAAGTAGTCCTTTTGTATTTAAACATTCTTGCAGCATTGTTCTAAAAAATGCCATGAATCAGGTGGGTATGGTATTGACTAGGATAATAATCCAATTATTATTATTATTATTATTATTATTATTATTATTTGATCATATCCTGTTGGAAAATTATATTTTTCATGCATGGCTTTTGGGAAATTTCTTGCGCAGGTGTCCAGTCATATCCAAGTGCTAGCGCGGAGGAAGGCTCGGGAGATACAGGTGAAACTGAAGGTAGTGGCTCCCCTCAGAAGGATCCACCCATTACAAAATTGTCAACCCCTTTTCACATTACGTGTGTTCATAGGATTGATTTGCATGCATAGTTCATCCATGATGTGACATTTGATCACCCTCTAACCTCCAAGTACACAAGGGTCAAGTTCGCCCTCCTAGAATTTCTGTCTTTCCTCTCACGCTTTCATGTCTTTTATTGCACAGTATAGTTCACTCACACTCCCACTGGCCATCAGCCATCATAGCCCAGCTGTCAGAGCCCAGAGCTGGTCACAAGGCTACCACTGACAGGCCTTTTAAATACATTTCTGAAACGGAGAACAGTGACAGACACACACACATGCCCATGATATGGCTTATGGTTGCACTGTTGATCCAGTCTAGGCAAGAAAATGCCTTGGCTTGTCGTGGTTCAAGGACTCCACAGCTCCTAAACTAGGGCAGAGTCAGCTTGTTTAAAAACCTTTTACATTGCTTTACTTGATTAACAAATCTGTACTTATATTGCCATTGATTCTGTTATGATCGGTTCAGTCTTCTACAGCCATAATTAATGAACTGAGCATTCTATACCTAGAGCTTTGCACTTAGCTGTGGATCAGGATTTGCAGCTGGTTCAGAGACGGTGTTTTTCCACTTGATGTTTTCCAAGCTGGTCTGGGGTTTCATAATGCTGGAGCTTCGAGCTCTTGGTTTGACCTCTAGAAGTAACATGCAGCTTGTCAACACTAGCTGTAGCCTGGCAGGGGCATAAAGTTTAAATTCCTGCTTTGAAAGACCCACAGCAGGATTAGACTGCTTCATTCAGGAGGAGAAACAAACTCAGAAACTTAATTTTATGGTCTTGCAGAACTTGCAGCTTTTTTTATTTATTGATGAGGCTAAGAGCAAGTCTAATGTAGTTGCAAAAAAAAGATATATAAATATATAAAATAAAACTAATTCTACACATGTAGGTTTATGATTAAAATAATTTTTCTTGTACTAATACAAATTTCACATTCACTTACTCAAGTAACAAGTTGTAGCTTTTACATATTTTTTTTTCCAAATTAGAATATTTACACTAATATAGGTATTACTTAAGATGAAACTGTAAGATTAAACAAATGTTTGGTTCAAGTGCAATATTTGACACTGATCTCAACATTACATTTGTTTGATCCGTAACATCTAGCTCCCTGGTAATGTCACTATTGTCTACTTTGTTTCTTGAAAGGACCAGGCAGCCAAAGACAAGGCCCTCCAGAGCATGGCCAACATGTCTTCAGCACAGATCATCTCTCCTACTGCCTTCCAGAACAAAATGGCCCTGCAGAGCCTCTCACGGCCCGCATACCCAACCGCTGGTGGGGTGAGTTCAGGCATGAAATCAACCTGACATCTAATTACATCTTCATTCACCATTTTTTTAATATATAGATACAAATACAGTATAAGCTTGTTTAAATCTAATATCCTGAAGGAGTTTGAGAATTGGCCCGAGTAAAGCACCTGACCATGTGTCATACCATAGTGAGGTTTATGATGTAAAATTTCCATGAATGTATGATGATCACCTGACTGATTTTTCTTTTCGTAGTTTTGGCATGGAGCACTTCCAGGTCAACCAGCACCAACAGAGGAGTAAGTAATCTGCACATTCATCAGCACATACTGAAATCTCACATGCATAAAAAAATTGTTGTGAAAACAATGTTTATAATTTCTCCACGCAGCATCAAACCATTTTCACAACAGAATTACGTCATGCAAGCCACAGGCCCTTCCATCACAGGTTTGTCTACCATTGATATGTATGCTTGGTTTTTTTATAAGAACCAATATGTTAATTGCTGGTCCTACTATTCTTTTTCTACTACAGGTTATGAAAGTGCATCAGGTCTGTCTATGTCCCCTAGTGCACCGCCATGGCAGGGCAGAAGTATAGCTAGCTCTAAGCTGCGGATGTTGGAGTTCTCTGCCTTTCTAGAGCAACCGCAAGACCCAGAGAATGTTAGTCCATGGATTAAACTGATTGTTAAACTGTTTATTATAAATAAAGTAGAGTTTCCAAAGCTGTAAAATTCTCTTCAGTGTATTAAGCCTTATGTTGCTGTCCGTTCTGATTCGAGCAGTTCAACAAGCACTTGTTTGTGCACATTGGTCAGTCCAACCCAACGTACTCTGACCCTTATTTGGAGGCTGTGGACATCCGGCAGATCTACGATAAATTTCCTGAAAAGAAAGGAGGTCTGAAGGAGCTGTTTGAGAAAGGACCAGTGAACGCATTCTTCCTTGTCAAGTTCTGGGTAAGATGGTAATGCTTCACCCTTCACTACTTTTGCAGGATGCATGATGGATTGGGATACCTGACGTGAGAAAAAGATGAATTTTATGACCTACTTGACCACCTGTAATGGTCATCTATGACAACATCTGGGAGACATGCGGTCATGTTGAGCACATCTGAGCTCATCTGAGCTCATATGAGGACTGGTTGTGCGTTAGTGTTGAAGTGTTTTCTTTAGACCGGCCATGCAGACAGTTGTCCAGGGGGCACAAAAAAGAGGGAGGGTGGGATGTTGTAGATCTCTAGGGCCTTGACTTGGGAAGACTGACAGGTTCTAGTTTTTCAGTGGAGAAATCTGAGCTTGGCCACCTGTCCCTCTCACTGTTACACCATCCCACAACACACGCACCCACCTATTTATAGAGCCTTTAAGCCTGTATAGACAGACAGACAGACAGATAGATAGATAGATAAGATAGATAGATAGATATTGTCAGAGTTTGACATAATGATGAGTAATCACTCCCTTGAGTATACTTTTACATCTACAGAAGTTGTGCTGATTTTACCGTTAATATGCATGATACACACTTTATACACTACATTGGTAGCCAAATAGATAAACAGTAGAGATCACAAACTCATGAAAAGGTCTTTAGAAGGTCAATGCTGTTCAACGTGTCTATTGTTGCATAAATCAATCTGGGGTCTTTTGTAGGAGCGTTGTGTTTACAAAAGGACTACATGTGCACTACATATATATGGAGCTAAAATGTGGTCTATTCTTATACCAAAGAACAAGACATTCCGTATCCAGTATCCACTGACTGTGTAATTTCTCATTACATCCAGGGCCAGTTTGAAGTTTTGGTTACAAAATCGTCTGGAAGAAGTCTAAACCAACGAGTGCTGTTCCATAAACTCATAAGTATGGGTCATGACTTCGACATCCACGTGCACAGGTTGCCCTGACAACCCTGACAGGCCTCCTTTTGTACTCCAAAGCTATGGCATTCTAGATTAAATTTGCACACCGGCTATGGCCACTGTCTCGCACTGCGCCCCGCGGCCATGTCCTAACGGATCACCTCACGCTTTTGAAGTGCCGCCGCAATCGGATTTGAGTCGGCCGTACTAAATTGTTACACAGGGAGCTGGGCAGCGTAACGCAATTTTGAACGTTGCGGGATGTTGATTGTAATTGGATGAATTCCCTCGCAGAAAGAGAGAGAGCATGGGTTGAGCTGAGAAATGAAGATAAATGAGGGAATAACCCAGTTCAAGGAATAGAGACGCAACAGCAGTGCAGGGAGGAGAAAGGTGTCAGGGGGATTATAATAGGGCATTAAGAGGCAGGGAGCTAGAGGGGAAAAGGTGAAGCTGCCTTGAGTGTGCTTATTTAAGGGCTAAGATGAAAACAGGGTTTGCTGTAGCTCAAACATCTGTGCGGGTCACCTTGTTGTTAAGATGTACACGAATCTAGGTCATTATTGTAGGAAAACTTCAAATCTCCAAATATACAGTTACTGTGTATGTTGCTACCACATTATATTGTGTAAATAATCTCTTAGAATCTCTTTAGAAGAAAGGACGGCTTATATACATGCATAAGCAGGTCTAATAAAAAACCTGCTACATATGATTATTTATGTTAACAAATGGCCTGAGACGGGTTCTTTATATCTGTTGTAAAGGGCAAACGATAAGTGATGAAGCAAGACTGGGGCTGACCTCCTGGATTGTCCTGCTCACTTTTCAGTTTGCTTGACTAACACATCTGTAATGTGATGCAAGTGAAATGCAGTTGTGGGTGTAATGAATGTGAATGAGGCTAATTATTTACTCTGATATCTCTATTATGTCTTTGAGTTAAAAGTGAAACTGTTATTTTGTCTGCCTACTAGTTTTGCATTTGGAAAGAAATATGCCATGAACCTAGTCAAGATTTTTATGATTAAATAGAATTTCAATCTGTTTTTGACCGTGTGTAATAGTTTTACATGATTTTTTATGACATCAATGAGAGCTTTTGATAAAATATTTTGCTCAAACACTAATAGTTTATTCATCAATTATTGATAGATAGATAAATAGAAGGCTACTGTCTGTTTACGCTCTTCAGTTACATGCACTATAAGATCCTTGATATCAGACATACTGTAAGTATTTGTAATGTTTTTTTTTTTCTTCACTTTGCACAATTTGGATAAATGCTGGCGGGTGATCCGACTCTGCACTTGACACATAGACAGTTCTCTATACAAGTCAGGTCTGGCAGTGCGGTAATTCATGTTCCAAAAAGCATTACAGCACAAACCTGAAGACCGATGTGTTTGCTTGATACCATTTAGGTCACCTTTCGCTGAATTATGCCTGACTCAGTGTACACTGTGCACCTGTTGCACCGCAAAGCAGATATTGTGTACACGGTGCCTGAAATGATTAAAGCCTTCTTGTGTCTGTGCAGGCGGACCTCAGCTTGAACCTTCAGGATGACAGTAGTTTTTTCTACGGCGTTTCGAGCCAGTACGAGAGCTCGGAAAACATGATCATCACATCCTCCACCAAAGTCTGCTCCTTCGGCAAGCAGGTGGTGGAAAAAGTGGAGGTAAGAGAAGACAAGGAGGCGAGAACGAAGCATGTAGTGCAATATGGCTAGAGGCTTCAGCATATTTAGATTAGCAAAGAAATTACCATAATGTAATCGCATTTCATGTCACAAAACCAAGTGTACTCTTATGAATCACAGAACAATTACATTGCCTCAGACTGGCTTGTATATTTAAGCCTAAACACTTAATGTGATGTGATGTCTGATTATTTTCACCAAGACGAGGAATTTCTTCCTCTCTTTCTCTCTTTCTCTCATCACAGACGGAGTATGCACGGTTTGAGAACGGCCGATACGTATTCAGAATCCACAGATCACCTCTATGTGAATATATGATCAACTTCATCCACAAACTTAAACATCTACCAGAGAAATATATGATGAACAGTGTACTGGAAAACTTCACTATATTACAGGTAAATAATCTCAACCAGTCTTCGCTGTGTGTGTGTGTGTGTACAGTATCTTTAAAGCGACAGTTGGTCAAGGGAAATGCAAATACACTGGTAGAGGCAAATTTCGTAGCGTTGTGAGAAATTCCTCTAACTCATCAATAACTAACCCTGTACGTGTGGCATTTAACTTTGCTAGGCAGAGAGGAGTGCATTGAGTCAGATGGAAATGAGGCTATTACCCCAGCAACAGTGTGTTCCTAACAACAGTTCTCGAACACTGGTGTCGACTGTGTTCGTCCCTGCCCACTCACTGTGACTCCGAGACAATGATCTACTGAGCATGCATTGAACAGCATAGGAGACTTACTCATGAGTTTCAGTGCCATCTCAATAGTCTGATTTAGCCCAGGTTGATTGTTTGAGACAGGAAGCACACATCCAGAACTTTCTTAAGTATTTCCGCATTGAACATTTACACATTTTATAGGCTCACATCTTGGAACTGAAATGGATTTAATTCAGATTATGATATTGAAGCAGAAGTGGAAAGGTGTGTGTGTGTGTTTCAATATCATTTCCAAATAAAAATAACAAAAGGTGGTATGTGACAGTCGTGTGATCACAACATAAATACACTTGTTACTGGAAAAGCCACAAAGTTTGCTAGAGGTCGCACTTTAAAAGTATCATTATCCTGTAGAACCTCATCGAGTTAATTATATAAGAATTTTGGACAATAGTCACTTTGTCAACATGAGGCCATCCACCATATCTGACCGACCAGGTAAAGAAGGCATTAATCAGGGAAGCAATCAAAGAAAACAGGTGCATTTATATTAAGATCATGTGATACTATCTGTACCAAGGATGAACTTTTTCATTATTAATACATATTTTTTTAAATTTAATGATGAATCATGAGCTATTTTAAGTATATTCATATAAATAATAAAAAAAATATTTCAAATAAAATATTAATTTTATTTTATTAATATTATTTATTACTATATTAAAATTAATATAAAGGTGACATTAGAAAATATGATACACGGGAGGTTTAATGTTTAAGTTTAACGATAGACTTTTATAGAAAGTTTATCGATCTAAACTTAAAGAATCAGCTTTCTGTAGTTCTCTTGCAATCATTGTACCCATGTCTGCTCTGCCTCAGGTTGTCACAAACAGGGACACTCTGGAAACTTTGCTGTGTGTCGCGTACGTATTCGAAGTGTCAACCAGTGAGCACGGCGCTCAGCATCACATCTACAGACTGGTCAAAGACTGATACTCAGAAGCTCAGGCCAACAGACCCCTTTTTACCACTACAACTACTACTGCTACTACTACTACTACAGTTAAACAATACCACAGCTCCCCCTACTGACTGCAGTCATAGGCTTCTATGCTTTAGTCAGGGATGACAAGTGCATCTGGGTGCCCGACTCCTCAGCATCACTGTCCAGAGGCCGAGCAGACAAGGCTTCGCTACAGGAATCTTACAGAACGGGAACCATTGGAACGCTTGAGAATGTCAGGAGGTCACTGTGCATGTCGAAACAAGCATTTTGTGTTCTCTCGTGTTTTTCTTTTTGTATAATGAAACATCTGATTAGAAAGAAAATGCATGTTTTTTTTTGGCTTCCTCTTCTTTAATCCAGTTTTGCTTATGAGTGTTTGTTATATGTCGTTTCACACAGTTGCATGTGTGATGTCCTGTTTGGTGCTCACCTAGTGACCACAGATAAAATCTTGTATAGACTCCAAAGTGGAGGGAAAAAAAGGTACACCAAAATGTGATTTTTATTTGGCTTAATTCCATGTGGTCATTTCACAATGTTTTAAGCAATTGTGCAAGAACAAAATTGGTATTTAAAAACTTGTCTGGGAAAGTAGTTTTTATAGCTTCGGTTTAGGAAGCTTGGTGTTATGAACTGCATTTGGTGTATTAAAACATGGGGGGTGGGGGTGGGGGGTACTTAGTTCTCAGTGCAAGGAGTCTTCCTGAGACTGAAAACTACTAACGTATACATACTGTTTGACTTAAATTCATTATGTACTATTTATCTTTTCTAAAAAATAATTCATTATGTTTTCTTTCCTAACTTGAAGCAGAGACTGAAACAGATGGAAAGTGTGCCAGTATGATCCTGTAGAAAGAAAACTGGGAAAAGAAACTTTGCATATCAGGAATTGACTACGGAGTCATGTGTTTGATTGTAATTTGTCTATATCAGTGAGGAAGCTAAGTCTACCAAATAACATTTTTGACAAATGAAATTAAATGAAGAAAATGGCACAGTCTCTGATTTGATTACACATTTTTTTTTACTTATAATGTAAAGTAAATTTATGATTCATCTATAGGCTTTATGGTGGGATTTTTCTTCTCCTGTTTCTTAAAATCAGTGTAAACAAGATGGCTATCATGGTGATCACCACTCCAAATCAGCGCGGCAGAAAGAAATTAGAGTGGCATGCTCATGTTGCTGTACGAATGTAAATCTCGCCTGCGATGCGGAAGGCCTGTGTTCGACTCCCAGCCAGTGACCAACACACAGCCCCTGGATGCAGGTCCTTAGTACCTGTCCCAAGCCCAGATAAATGGGATGATTACATCAAGTAGGGCATCTGGTGTAAAACATGTGCCAAATTATATGGATCAGGTGGTCTGCAGTGATGACAATTAACAGGAGTAGCCGAAAGAAGAACAACCACTATAGCACCGTGTGACACAGTGTCTGCCAGGAAAGAAATAAACTACTCTCAAATCACACGAATTATTCTAGCAAGTAAATCCCAGAAGAACATTGGATTGATTAATTTGGTGATTTTTTCTTTTTTTTCAATGCTATGGGACCTTTTTGAAAATCCTTGAGCAATGTGGCCCTCTGGTGGTTGATAACGAGGCTCCAGGACTGTCTGGCATCCTGGTATGTTGGTTTATTTATTTAATCACCAATTACTGAGACAATCATAATCAATCTTAAAGTGATAAAGTTTGGGATTTGCTAGTTTGAATGGGAAAACCTTAAAATCATATCCAAATTGCAAATTTGTGAAACTTTTAAGCTTTGCATATTTGTGTGCACTTGCATCATGATGCTTTCACAAATCGTATTGTTCCAAAACGAGACATCTGTATCGAGTATAACACTAATGCACAAACATGTACAGTAGTCATTCTACACATTCACACCAGGCTACATTACTATTACCCTTTAAGCCTGGGCCTGATTGTGCCACTGCTCTTTGTGTAAGCAACACTAGATCCTTTCAACATCAACTTCACGGATCCTTAGGGACCTTGCAAAACACACACCAGTTGTTCACCAACTAAAAGTTGCAAAGGGGTGTTTTCTGTGGTGACTGATTATATATGGGAATCGATTCCTCTACAAAGTGACAGTAAAATACCTGTTTGATGTATACATCCCACAAAATAAAATATTTTGAAACAACATGAGAGAAAACCATTTTACATGATCTTGGATTTTTTTTTTTCTAGAAATCGTCACAGGATATCGTTCCTTTCTATGTAAATCCACATTGGCTGAAGAAGTTACACTGGGAGTGGTATAATAGATCTTGATCTATATGCTGGTAAAATTGTTTTTTGCTACAGTATCATCAACCCTTTACAAAACTTTTCATCTGGTGCTTCTGCCTACTGGTGCTGTGCCAATCGTTATCAACTGGATAGAAAAAGCTTTCAGTTTAGCTCTCGCTCTGTTTAGAACGGAAACAATAACCTTGATGCGAAGGACCACTGTGACAACAAGTATGCTGTATGTGTTTGTGATACAAGTCAAGCCCTTAAAATCTAAAAATATATATTTTATATATATTATATATATATATATATAAAAATAAAAATATCTCATCTAGTTAATACAAAAACAAAAACATTTAGGTAAAAAGTCAGATATTTGACTACGTTGTAAAAGCAAATTAGCAGAAAAATAGATCATCTCATTCATTCTTACAAAGGGTGTTCAGGTCAAACCGGGACTTTTGATAGTGCGTAATAGCAAAACACAGTTAGGAGAGTAAAAACTTTTGATATTTGTACAGTGAATGATTGTGTGTACAGTTCCCACAGACAGATGTGTCTCTTCTGCAAGTCAAACCGGCAACAGGTCATCCATGTATTTCCAAGAAATGGGAATTCCACTCACTGAATGTTCACAGGAATGACTGCAGTGGGCTCCGAGCCACCTCAGCCAAGTTCATCACTCACAGATATATGGGGCTCTTTAAAACGTTTGCACCATACAAATGTTTTACTGTGGCCAAAAGTAAAACATGGATGCTTTACGGTTGGCATGACACGGAGTGATAGTAGCGCTCGATATCATACATTTCAAGAAGGGCAGGGCTCTCTGCATGTAAAACATCAGGGACAGACTGATATTCTGCAAAAAGGTGCAGGGATTGAACTGATGAGTCATGAATAAAGAATATTACAAAAACATTCTCCGAGAGCAACAGATTGGCGAGATGAACAATGCTTTTTACAGCATGATGGAGCGTCTTGCCATAAAGCAGAAGTAATAACTAAGTGGCTTGGGAAGGAAACATTAAAATTTTTGGTCCATGGCCAGAAGATCCCCAGACCTTAGTCCCATTGAGACTTCTGGTCAATCCTCAAGAGGCAGGTGGACACACAAAAACACCACAAATTCTGACAAACTTCAAGCATTGATTATGCAGGAATGGGATGCCATCAGTCAGGATGTAGCCCAGAAGTTGATTGACAGCATGCCAGGAGGCGAATTACAGCGGCCTGCAAATTTTGACTCTTTGCATAAAATTTATGTAATTGTAAATAATAGCCTTTGACACATGACGATATGCTTGTTATTATACTTCAGTGGTTCATAGTAACATGACAAAAAGATCTAAAATCACTGAAGCAGCAGACGTTGTCAAAATTAATATTTTTGTTATTTTTTGGTTGTACTGTGCTTGAAGACTTGTGCAGATGTTAATTTCTTTGACGCTTTTATGAGAAATATCATCAAGTCCCATGTTTGTTGTGATCTTTAAATGATGTCAGGAATATGATTTAATTATGACGATGCTGGTGTCAGTATGTAGCCTACTTGGAGTTTAATTACTTCTCACACTACTTTAGAGATAACCGTTACCATTCATTTTAAGTTCATTAAAAAAATCTCTGAATATTTTATTAATGAATATTTATATATTTGACTAGATATTAATAGTAATTTTCATCTCATTCTTCTCGAATCTTAAGGACTCAGGAGTCTGCTATGTTACTTTAAAGTATTTTTTATTAGTCGTTGCTGTCCTTGTAAGTGGAAATACACACACACACACACACACACAAATAGGAATACAGGCTCTCAGGTGCTCATTTATTTCTTGACTAAACATTCTGACTAAAGTTCTGACTTCAGACTTAAAAGGTTTTTAGCAGCAAGTCATTACTAATCCAGATAAATCTTTCTTTTAAAATTAAGCAGGCTCATTAAACAATTTTAACGCGCAGCTTTTATTGTCCTCCTGCTTAAAGCTTAATGCAACTCTTAATCTTTTAAGATATTTTTTTGCATGCATAAACATACAGATTTTCTCTGTTCATTCCACAGTATATTTTCCACAAAACCACTTTTGATGAACTCTGTGAAAGGGGGCGTGGCAGGGGCTCTCGCGCTCTCACCGTCACCTGCGGCGCTCGCGCTCACACACACACACGCGCGCGCACCCTTCCACTCTCTGCGTCTCTAAACCCGAGTCCAGGCGCGCGAGACATGCTCGCGTTGACGTGAGTGGATTTCAGACGATCGCGCGATGATCGTCACGTGGAGGTTCCTGTCCATCCTGAGTCTGGTGAGTTACACGGAGTCCGAGTGCTTCTCGACGTCCTACTACAGGAACTGCTGGATCCGGCGCTTCCCGGGACTGCACGTGGACGCGGAGGAGTCTCAGCGCAGAGGCGCGCAGCTGCTGCAGCGGTACCGCGGAGACAGCGCGCAGAACTGCAGCCGAGCCTGCTGCCTCACCTCCAACTGTGAGTGCCAACGTCTACCTAAGGGTACTAGCTGAAAAGAGAGCTGGGTCTGGAAAAGTGCTTATAACATTAAGATGGATGTCAAAGATGCAATTCCATCAATCGTCTTACTGTAACGTTCAGGATCTTACAGCAGATCTGTTTGATTTCTTTTACATTATATGATAGAAGACATTCTGGGGTCGATTCCCGCCTCGAGGTCTGTGTGCATGGAGTCTGCATGTTCTCCATGTACATAATGGGTTTCCTCCAGGTCCTCCTGTTTCCTCCCACAGCCTTAGACTGATGGTGTTGGCTTTTCCAAATTGCCCATAGTGTGTGAGTGTGCCTGTGAATGTTGACCAGAGGTCCTACCATGGTCATAAAAATTGGAATAAATACAATGGTAATCGCGTCTGGACGTCTAGCCGGACCACAGAGGTTCGATTTGGATGGAAAATTAAGACATATCAATGTTCAGAATACACAGGTTGGCCAAAAAGTCTGGCTCTGTAGGTAACGAAATGATCTAAAAGCATAAAAAAAAACTATACAAAAAAAAGTTAACTGACTCAATGACAGTTGAATACAGGAACAACAAGCATTTATTATTGTGTAAGAACTGATGTTATTACATGCAGAGATGATTTCCTCTGTGCAATGATTGCTCGGTGCTGATGCTGATAGATCGCTGATTTCAGATGACCCAGATGTCGAGTGGTGGTATAGTTGGTCTGGGTCGGTTTAATTGACTGTAGTAAGATTTTAATCAATCATGGAAACAGAAATCTAATTATAAAAATGAATATAAGAAAAACTATTGATTCAGATTTTGGGGTCATCCTGTATTAACTGTTCACGAAAAAAAAAAACATTTCATTATTTCTTTAGGAAAAACCACTGGAAACTTTAGGTTCAAGTTCAGATTTTGAATTCTAACTTTGCAGAAAAACACAGTGCAGATAGCAATAAGTATCTATGTGTACAATCTAAACTGCAATGAGCCAGTGCATCCGATAGGTGCTGTAAATGTTCATGTACATGAATGCCCTGATTTGCTATGTGTGATGAACATGTTGTTGCTTACATAAAATGGAATTGAAACCTCCTTGTGGTTATGATGTGAGTTGACCTGCTTTGTCCCAACCCGCAGTTTCCTGTAACGTGGCTGTGTTTCATTACAACACCACTCAGGACAGTTTCAATTGCATTCACCTCCACTGCCCAACACTTCAAAGCTGTATACTCCATCAAAAGGCCAATGTCATCCTCTACAATGTTACCAAAGGTGGGTGCCCAAGTAGTATGTTAACACACACACATTTCTATACCATATGGACAAAGGTTTGTGGACATCTGGCCATCTTACCCATTGAGGTCAGGGCTAAGAGCAGGACCACTCCAACCTTGTCACACCATGTGTTCATGAGGATTTGGGTCTCTATCTATCTGATGTCTATACAACTTTTCCTGTTTATGGTCATGGGAGTCTGAAGCCTATCCCAGGGACTTCAGTATTGAAGGGCAGGGTACACTCTCAATGGGGTGCCAACACATCACAAGGCACACTACAGGCAATTTGGAAATGAACACACACAGTGATCAGGATTGTAAATCCTAACCCTGGATGTGCAAGGTGACAGTGCGAGCTTCTGAACCACCATACCACCTTTCTTAATTTCAAAGAAGAGAAAGTGTAATTCGATAGCATGCAAAGACATTCATTTACAATTGTACAACTTTGTGGCTACAGTTTGGGGAAGAACTTAATATGGAGTAATGATTGGGTGTCCACAATGCCCTAGCATTTATATCAGTAACATTTTAACTGTGGCTTTGAAATGCCAAGTTACATGATGTTAGGATGGCACGGTGGAACAAAGGATAGTGTTACTGCCTCACAGCTTCAGGGTACCAAGTTTTATCCTGAGCTTGGGTTACTGTATATTCTGACATTTTCTCTCACATCCGCATTTGATCCTGGAATGAATGTTGGTGCTAGATGGGCAGTGATTGAGTCATTCAGAAACTGTTGAGCTCCTGCAAGCTTTTAGGTAGAATTGTCTATGGAGTTTGCACATAATGGGGTAAAAGACTGTGAGCAGCAGTTCTTTGGGTACAAACACCATGTTTTAGACAGTTTCAAACTTACAGAGAGACTACAGTAACTTAAATTACCACTATTTATAATGATGATTATAACATGATGAACAGACTTGCTAAACAAAACAGGAAAAATGATGGATGGGCTGCAAACAGGGTTCTAATCCTGTCAGCCAAGAACAGCAATCTGAAGCTACAGTGGGCACAGGCTCACCGAAACTGGACAATTGAAGATTGGAAAAAGACCAGGCAATGTTTTTAAGCCTGAGTCTGTGCCCACTGAAGCCTCAGATTCCTAGTCTTGGCACAGAAATGAGCAGAAAAGTAACCGGCATCACATTTTTCTCAATCTATTTGATGTGAACATTAACTAAACCTCTGTACCTTTATTTTCATGATTTTATGCAATGTCCTGCTGCCTCATAATTGAGTGAAAAATTCCATGAATGAGCAGCAGAGGCAGTCCTAATAAAGTGGGCATGAATGTATATGGCATGGATTCCTGTGATGAACTGCTTTCAGCAATCGCAGAGGATAAAATAATGAATTGATAATATCAGGTGCTGTAGTAATTGTTTGAAACAGATTACATAGTTCCAGGGTTACTGCTTCAAACATTCATGTGTATGTATTTTGCAGGTATGGATCCTGACCTGTTGATATTTGGGAAGTCTATCCCCACTAATGTTCAGGCCCTACCTCACTTGGCATCACTTAACGCATCTGATTTGTCTGGAACAGACAAACGTCAGTTCAACCGTCCTCACATGGAGCCTGGCAACTCAGCCAATCCCATCGTTCATGCTTCTAGCCTTAAAACATCTACCACTGCACCAAAATCAGTCTTTCCCATTTCTACTCCTTTCACTCACTCTGTTTATTCCACACAAGGTAACCAAGACATACTTCCTACTTCCACAACACAGAGATCCATAACCCCGAAGCAATCATCTCAACCCATTTCTACTCGTGACCCCACCATCGTTTCTACTACAAAGGTATCCTCAGCTTCAAGGAGTACCATGCAACCCTCATTCGGCTTAACTAACATGCAAACAAGCTCGATGTCCCAACCTGAAAATCCTTCCAGTACCACCATAACACCTTCACAACTATTCAGGCAGCTCACACCAAATTCAACAATCTCATCCCAAGGAGATCGCCTTGGAACCACTACAGCCTATACTACTAGCCAAACCACACCCACAGCGTTGAAAACCTCACCATTATTAGCCCTGAGTACAACTTTCAGTACTGGTTATACCACAACTACAAGGTCTTCAGGTACTCCACAAAGTAGTACAGAAGAGACTACCACGCCTGTTCCCCTAACAAGTACTCTGGAAAGTAGTATAGATGAGACTACAAACTTGCTTGTACAACTTATAACTATTTCTCCAACTACTACTGGAGAAACTACAACCTTGTCATCACCTATCTCAAGTGCTTTGCAAAGTGAGAAACGAAAGCCTCCAACCACACTTGTTCCCCTCTCAAGTACTCTGAAAAGTGGGACAGGAAAGAGTTTAACCATGCCTGTCCCTGCCTCAAGTATTTCTCAAAATAATACAGTACAAACTGCAACCATGCCTGTCCCCCTGTCAAGTGCTCTCCAAGGTGGTACAGAAGACACATGGTCCACACCTGCCCCTCTGTCAAGCACTCTGCAAATTAGAGCAGGAAAGACAACAAACACGGCATTCCCTCTCTCAAGTATTCTTCAAAGTAATAAAGGAGAGACGACGGCCCATACTACACTTGCTATGGACCAGCCAAGCTCTACTAATTCATCCTTAGTCTCAAATCCACTTACATCAGTCAAAACCACAACAGGATATGCAAGTCCAACCACAGGACCACAAGTGATAACTGGTAGTTCCAACTCTCGGTCTTATAATCAGCCGATAAATACCCAAACATTATCACCCTTGATGGAAAAAATGGTTACTCCACCCTTAACAACAGGAGGTCATTCTGAAGGGTATACCAACATTAACTTGGCTACCACTGATATTTCTGTGACCACTATTGGTCCAACAACGTTAAATAAACTTCGCTCAGAAACAGCTTCAGAAACCAACTCTAGCCAAAACACCTCACCAACACCACCCACCATCGTAGAGGACAGCCAGCCATACCCAAATGACACAAAAGGTTACATTAGCCGTAATGCTACGACAGGTAACAGTCCACAGTCTGTAAGTGATGGAGGTTTGCCGCAAGTGTGGCATTTGGCAGCCAACACCGTCCTGGTAGCCTTGGCAACCTGTGCAGCCTTAGCTTGTGGTTGCTGTTGTTCGGTGTTGATGGCAGCAAGTTGGAGAGGAAGGAGGAGGAGGAAGGGGAGATACCAGACCACGCTAAGAGGCAAGAAGGGCTCCATGCGCCTCATCAAATACGTCTTTGTAAGGGAGAGCTCCTGAATCAGGTTCTTCTGACATATCGTCAGAGTTTTCAACAAATGCCACTTTTGTTCAGCCCTGCCACATGATCACAACTACTTTTAACAAAAGACATTTTGCAAAAAATACAGAACCCTCACTACATTCAATTGTAGAAAGGAACTATCCGTGAAGTGCATTCATGAATATGTGTATATTTCTGTTCTGTCACAAATAAAATCAATATGGCTGCTGTTGTGTAAAAAATGGCAGTGAAAGCTTTGAAGCTTCCAGGTACTGTATCATATCAGTTGCCTAATTTAACATTCATATACCTAATGTAACAGTCCCTCACTTTTCACTCCTGTTGATAACCAGGACAATGGTATGAGTAATGCATCTTAGAATACCACTCAGATGTCTTAGAAAACTGTCATTCCGTGCAACCATCCATACATTTTCATCAAATTAAAAAAATTCTTAGAATATGGACAGTGTTTAGTTTAAATATCAAACTCTTGTGAAACCGAGTCCAGCAAAGAAAACTTGATGTTCACGTTAAGTAGTTTGATGGGTGCTTCCAAGCAAGACAGCCAACAAGCTCAGTTTTGTTCTATAAAGGCAGTTGGGTTTTAAGTGCTAGAAGCTGTTAAGGGTGGTACAGTCATCTGGGCTTGCTCTAGTTTTTGCTCAAATGGAAAGAGCCGGAACTTTTTTCCGAAAGAGTCAGGTTACTCTTTTCCCATAACCCACAGATCAGAGCAGAAACTGAAGGTGCACCTGGGTATATTTATCAAACTTTGCTTGGAAGAATTTCTTGAAGACGGTGTAAGTAGAGGTGGGGCATTTACTTTTATTGATTATGTGGGGAAAAAAAAAGAATGAAGGACATTCTTAAAAAAAAAAAAAAAAAAAGATTAAGAATATTACTAATGATCATTTACAGGGAAAAAAAAAATCACTGCCCAGGCATTATACATATGTATCACATGGACTTGGTTTTATTTGCTGTTGAGAAGAAAGCATTTACATCAACAACAGATAAACACACAATAAGAAGTGAAGCTTCTTGGCGGATTGTGTGCAATCCTCAGTTCATATGCATGAAAAATCTCAAAGTGATTATTTATGGTGACACTATACAAGACAACCGCATTCATACCAGTGATCTTAGATCTGCACTTGTTTAGCATTTAGAAACTTTTTTAGATATTCAATAGCTTCTTTACTGCCTCTTTGTACTGTTGCATGTTACTCTCAGTCTCTCCTTCGTTCTTGAGCTTGGTCACAGAGTTTTTGTACTCCTGCACCTCTGGCCTTCCCAGCAGCTCCTCCCGCACTCCTCCCTCATCCTCTAGCTTCCCCTTAATAAGGGGATGCGTGCGCAACAAGGTTTCCAGAATATTCTTCTGAGAGGGGCTGTCCTCCCAAACGTACTCCTCCATGTCAGCGCGCGTCTTATCTTTCTCCCATGCTTCCGTTTTCTGAAATAGCAAAGAGGAATGGAATAGTGAGCTGCAGTGGTAAAAACGAGGACAACATCAGATCACAACATCATTAAGTTGTCGAAAATCTACTGACAAGCCTGCCTGCTTAGGTAGACAGGCCTAGTTTAGCATTGCGTTTCAGAGTAATGAAGAGCTGATTATCACTATATCCATTATATTTCATAATCCTTTAATTTTCTGCTTATACAAAAGCTGCTTTGTGTGTTGCATGTTAATGTGTTGCCATATGACACCTATTACTGTATTATTATTACTGGCAGTAAAAATATCAATATTATTATTATTATTGAAGTTAATATTACTAAAGTGGTCTTTAACATCCCAATGAAATGAAAGGTAAAAAGACAAATAGTCATTCTCTGCAACATATCAACTGTGCTTTAGGCAACACTTAAAATAATTAGATTTCATTAAGATGTTTCTAATGTGTTGACCCTCTGATTGAATTATGTCCTGAATTAATGAGGCAGAACACTTAGTCAAAGACCAGATGATGTGATTACCCTTTCACAACTGAGAATAAAGGATAAGTAAAAGCAATGCATTCTATTGCTGTCAAAAGGCCAGAACAGGCACAGAGATTACAATGGAATTATTGATATATAATAAATCACTAGCATAAGCATTTTGAAATATACAAGAGATACAAATATACAATTTAGGATTAAATAAGATTGGGCAAATTTAACTCTCTAGGTCAAAAAACTGAATCTGCATTTTGTACCAAAGCCACAATGCTGTAGCAGGACTAGTGGTGTTCTTCTCTTTTTAACAAAATCAGCAGTCACGAAAACATTTAAAACAATTCAGCGTTGATTCCCCCCCCCCCCCCCCCCTTTCTTTCAGTTTGAGTGGTGTTTAAATCAATAGCAATGGATTAGCCTGTAGCAGTATTACTCAGTAAATTAGGCTTCGGAGATATAATCACCCCTATGGCCACTAACAATCATTTCCATTGTTAGCTCCCCCCAGACACCCAGCGTCACTAGCTGTGTCGAGCCGTTCGCTGGCACCACTGTGGCAGCCATTGTAGCTGCAAAGGCCAGTGGACACGGTTACACTTCCCAGCCAGGAAGACTAACAATACTCGACCATGTCCTTTCTCTGGTAAAGCTGTGTCCTTGGAGCGAAGCGAAGGTGCATGTTACAAAACACATAGGCCATGCGGTCCTGTGGGAGCACAGCATGCTGGGAAATGCACCTGACTGATTTAACTGATTTGAAATGGCTCCTTCTGTGGTATTCAGGGAGGACTTGAGGAATGTTAGGGCAACTTGCAGGGAATGAAAAAGAGTTTTGTTTTAGTCTTGTCTAAATGAGCATTAGATGCAGGAAGAGGTGGGTAAACTGCACGGTGGTAAAGGGTGTGGTCTTTTGGGTGCAGGAGGGAATTTACAAATGTGAGAAAGAACAGATGTCGGCCTGTGAGAAGTTCAACTGTATCATATGCATTCAGTGACTCGCTGTGTCCTTTAACCTTACACTGCAGTCAATTAAATCCTCTAATTGTACATTCAACAATTCAAGTTTGAGGTGGCAGGTTGTTTTGTCTACTTATCTGAATGTTTGCTGATGAAATAATGTATTTTTACACATACAAACAGTATTGTGTTAATACCTACAGTGACAATGGGCACTGTGGGAGTTGCACAAGTATCTCAAGATATATAAAAAAAAAACAGGGAGATGTTCATTCACCACAAAGAATTAAATTGTGATCTGTCTCTTATGCACCCAAAGCCACAAGCATCACAGATGCCAGGTCTTGCTGTAACTCTGGAGGGCTCTGTGGTGCTTTATGTAGATCATGAACTGTCAGCAGGCCGACAATGTAATGAGCGAGAGCACAATAGAAACCTGTATAAAGCCTTCAATGTTTATTCAACTTGCCAGTTACAGAGATTCGGAAAACAACTTTATATCCTATGGAACAGAAGCGCATGATTACACACCAAGATGAATTAAATGGATTCACATAGACTTACCCAGGACTCATGGTAAAGAACAGTGAGCAGGTACATGGCGTAGTCGTAGTTCTGCTGTCTTAGTGGACAACTGTGGAAACACAGTCATTTTACACAATAAAGAAAACTCAAAAAGAAAACATTTTCTGATTTCAAAAATGTATTTTTATTTTTTTACAATCAATACGATTGTTAATTTATGTTAGTGCACGATTTAAAAAATACGGCCAGCCTTCCACATCCACTGGATCATGGGCACCTAGTGCACACCCATTCCTGCAGGGACCAAAAAGCCTATTGAGCACAGGGCAAAGATTCCTAATCCGACTGAACAAACATGGGATGCACCTAGGGTGGTGTCGTTTTTTAAAAAAAAAATTTATACATTTTTTTTATTTATTCGACACCGTTACCAAATCAATACTTTTAAAAACAGTATCAGTGCCTGAACTATAAATGGTGCTACAGACGGTACCTGAAACACAAACCTGCTTCTTTTTACTGTTTTTTTTAGTTTGGTTGGTGAGAATTTTAGTAATTCTTCTGCAGAAATATCTTTGCCTTATCTGTCAAAAGACAACACCTCTCCTGACTTTGCTATTGTTGGGGCCGGGGAGGCACACACTGCTAGCTGATGTCTGCAAGCTAAGTATGGTCCATCCCTGTGTGCATCAAATGGTTTAGGTTTGACACGTTTTACCCCTTTATATGCAACAGTTAACGCAATAGTTAAAATTATGTTGCATGTCAGAATGTTGAAACCATGCAGAGACACACCCTGAGTGCCAGAGATGCCCCAGTGGCACAAAACGTTGTGTTGTATCAGGTACTTTTACTCATCTAGAGGTGATTTGAACTATGCAGAATGATGTGTGTGGGGACTTTAGTCTTTTATATAAGGGACTTCAATGGATTTCGTATCTAATCTCTTGTGGATTCCAATGGCTGACTTTATGTGAGCTCAAAGAGAGCTAACTATCAAACCTACCAGATATCTTACATTTTACAATGCACATGAAAAGTCAATGTTTTTAAAAATCTAAAATCCATTTTCCTCACAGATTTAATTTGCATGCTGATGAAGAGTAGATTCTGACCAAAACCTTAGGAACCTAGTCACAAAAGCCAGTTCAGAAAGCTATTTAAAGTTATTTTCTAAGTAAAGTAATGAGCAGTGTTTCAGGAGATGAGACCATGCAGCTCACAGGCTTATCCTTTAAAGGAACACTCCTTATACAGTAGCTTGCTTATTGTCCAGCCTTCCTGTTACTCATCTATGAGTCAAGCGATGTTATGTCTACAGCCATGTCTCGGAGATTCCTCCAGACTGATAATAATCCAATAGCTAAAATACCACACTCAAGTCTGGCCTCAGAAACTCTTAAAAAGCTGATAGCTCATAGGCACTGATAACAGGCTTTAATCAGCTGTAAAAGAGGATTTGCACAGGAAGCCTAACCCTGCCCTAACATGGAACATTTTTTAGATAACATGACAAATCATACACAGGTCAGGCTAAGCCAAATGTTTGCCACTGATGCCTGGAATCATATTGGTGTCAAAGACTTACACCCAGATGTGCGTTTTCATACACGATGAACCAGTGACATTTGAGCGAGAACTTATTGTAATGCACTCGCAACACACGAGCCATTTAACTGCGAGCTTTAATTCAACTGGTCGAGTGTACATATGGGAACACCTTGCTCCTGAACGAGGATATATTACACACATACACTAACAAGTTCTTTAGTTTGTGAACACAATCTGTACTGCTGTGCTTGACTCTTTCCTGTGTGATCAATCTGATGAAGCAAGCCAAAGAAGAGCCTCTTTTTATGAAGATCAATTGGCAAAGTTAAAGCCTAGCCGATATTAGACAACAACCTTACTACTGTCTTACTCTGACCCAAGTTATTTCTTCTCCCTTCTGGACAGACACATGACTGAAATAACGAACAGCCACAGTTTTCAGACAGGGCTTATACTGTACTTCAAATGTTCTGAGCACACTGGAGTAAATCTGGCATAAAATGAGCCATGCATGAGTGCTCATTAATAATATCCAATCATCATCATGTAATAAAAAAAGCTCAGTTTTCATCATTATCTTAATTATGCATTGTAAATAATGGCTGGTAAAAAATCTAATCTGCATCCGAAGCGACTCCACATGGGGTCGCAACTCCAAGCTTGAGAACCATTGCTATCGATCCCCTGCCTGCACCAAAGAGTGCTACAGGCTAAAAGGTGGGCATATGATCTAGGTTACCTGTCAGTTGTAATGGTGAGTACATCTGTTTCTTTGTTGTAGCGCTCTCCACACAGTTTGATCATTTTCTTTCGGGCATGATCATCAAAATTCAAACAGGACAGCTTTACCTGAGGAAACAAATGAATGAAGTCAGAGTACATGAATGTATTTACTGTACAAATGTATGCGATCAAAAGATGGAATAAGCATCTTAAGCAAAGTTCAGTGTGTGCAAATTTGGTATGTATTTATTTTAAAATATAATTAATCTGATTTATTAACATCTGGTTCATCAAATGCACTTGGCGGTTTCAAAAGCCCACAATATACACAGTTAATTGCAATTAATTAATTAATTTCATTTATGTTAATCAGCTTTTCAAATTTCACTGAAAAACTGAAATCAAGTTAATCAGAAAACGCAAACAATTCAACTGATTTCCTGAGAATAGATGATCTGATTAACATGTGGTTTTAATTTTTTTCTCAATGAAAAAAAAAAATAAATAAAAGCAATCTTTGAGCTTCGATGAGTGATGATGCCATGATAGATTTGAGTTCCTGATTGAATGACACTGAATAAGCTTTGGGGCACTCATATGTCTTTATCTCAGATCTTTCATGGCATCATCTCTCATCTAAGCTCAAAGATTGCTTTTTCAGTTGAGAACGAGAGTTAAAACCACGTATAATTCCACATGATACAAAGGAGAGCGTCATTTCAATCGTGACGTGTTGCAGGCAATCATTCGGTTCTCATTCTAATCCAGCGGGATTAAAGCAGATTCCTGCATCATTGTCTTAATCTGACATCACTCATTTGTCACTCAAGCAGATGGTGGTAGGGGAACTGGAACCTATTTCTTGAGCAAAGGTGAGTGCAAATGTGTTTTCACTATTAATATAATGTACTGTATGAATGCGATTAATAAAGTGTTTGTCATTTACAATATGTCAGTCAGGAAGAAAGTTATTAAACGGGGGGACTGTGTATTTAAGGATTTAACAGTAACCAACACATGACAACTAATTAAAAAAAATAGGGATGTCCTGATACCGATAGCAGTATCAGGTATCGGTCCGTTACCAGGCTCATCTACTCGTAAAATTGTTTCACATCTATAGAACCGGCGCTCACTAAACAAATTGCCCCTCCTCCCTCGCTGGTCAAAGTGGACAACTTTTTGATGAGATATTGAAGTGGAACAACAAAAACTATAAAAAGGAACAGCATTCTGGTGTTTTATCCTCTTGAACTTTGATGTCAAGAGCACATCTCTCACTAGTCTGTAATGCCTTCTAAAGTTTACTTCTTTCGTTCTTTTTCTAATTCTTTTTCAGTTTTAATTATTCTAATTGGAAATTAGATAAGATGTTTATGATTATTTTTTTCTAAGAACTTTAGAACTAAATTTACTTTAGTAATAACATTGTGCTGCTGTTGTAGTTTATAAGTGGTTGCCATGGTACTGAAGGGTTCCAAAGAGCCCAGAAAGGGAACTGTCCAACGGGACTGTCCACAGCAGTTGTCTTGGTGTGCAGAAAATACTACATGCAAAGGCTTGTTTCAGGAAATTTTAACAATTAAAATCAACTGTCATTTTTCATAATCAAAACTATAATAGATATCAGGAATAGCATGTAACAAAACATATTCTGATTCTTCAAAAGGAATGTTTATCATAACGAGGCTCACTGTGAGTGTGACGATTCGAGCGTCTGGGTTTCTGAGCGATGGTCCAGCAGACACATATTCCTTAGTGCGAGTCTGGATGGGGAAATGTTCTTTACACTTCTCATCAGAGTCCAGAGCAGCAGGCCACTCAGTGCAGAACGCTGCAGACAGAAAGCCAAAAGAAATCACAACATTTAATTGGTGTTAATGCAGAGCAGAGACGCAACGTGCGAATCAAGGACAATAAATGTGAGAATACAGTATATATTATTGGAAGAGAGAATTATACAAGTCATACGTTTGAGGGCTTCACAGTGTTTCTTGATAGCAGCTGGGGTTAAGTGCAAGAAGTTCGGAACCTGCAACAAGGTCACATGAATGTCTATAGCAGAAATGCACAAAGACTGCGCACTGATATTTTACATGAATCAGATTTGATTTATCAATGATTTTGAGTCTAGTTGAGCTAAACTGCAACCTTCTCCTACACAATAGGAATCAGACTCTGTAGTGATTGAGCTGGTATGATACGCTAGCTAGCCCAAGTCTGAGTCTGATAATACTCAAAGTTAGTGCATACACTAAGCGGCAGGCCTGATGTTGCAAGGGCATTGTGAGTGTAAAAAGTTTGTACCAGTCAAACGTTTGGACACCGCTAATTCCATGGTCTTTCCTGATTTTTTATTTCTTTCTACACTGTAAAACAATACTGAAGGCATCCGAAATGTGCAGTAATCTTTTTGCAGTAAAAATTTTTAGTACTTTTGGCTGCTCCCGGTAAGTGGTCGACACAGCGGACCATCCGGATACCCTTCCTGACGCAACCCTCCCATTTTATCCGGGCTTGGGACCGGCAGTGGCTGGGGTTTGGGCACTGGCTGGAAATCAAGCCTGGGCCTTCCGCATGTCAGGCAAGAAACAGCTACCACTGATCCACAAGTGCCCACCAGTATTGTTTAGAATGTAGAAAAAAAAAAATCACTAAACACAGAAATAAATGCTGAATTAGAATGTGTGTCCAAACTTTTGGCTGGTACTGTATACATGTGAACATGTCCGTCGAAGATTAATTAATTAATTACTTAATTAATTAATCACTAATAACTAAAGGTTGATTTTAGAAACTGGAAGTAAGTAAAGTTTAAAAGATAGTGGACAGTTGTCATTTTCTATATTTTCCTTAAAGAAAAGATAGACATCAATATGCCACATTGAAATTTATAAAACAAGCCGCACCCAGTGCATACAGCCTTGCAAGAAAGAGGGATGTACAGAATAATGGGGGGGGGAAAAAAAAAGAGTTTGATCTCTCTTATATGAACTCATCACACCTCATATCAGCTATTCTCACCTTTATAAGTTCGAGATTGCCCTTTTTCTCAGGAGGCACCCCTCTTTTTACTGGGTAGCCCATTCGCACTGGTAGTGGTACAGCATCAGGTTTAAAAGACTTGGCAGTGGGATAAACTGCAGCCCAATCCTGATCTGCTGTCATCCGCTCTGTCCGGGGTTGTCCAGCCTGCCGAGCACAGAGAGAACGTGCATGTTTTCATGGCAATATCAGTAAAGTGTTTAAAATACCTGTAATTCGGAAGCCTTGAGATCACAGCGAATAAAGAAATACATGAACACTTGCCTCCCGTCTCGGCTTCCTCACACCTCGACTGCCCCTCTCTGTCACACCTGAAAAGGAAACCAAGAAAAGGTCTTCGTCATCAATGATGATGAAGGCTGTACAATCTTATGATGATTATAGGCTGACTTGTGATGACTATTTTGATAATCGATTATAAACTACTCAATTACTCTTATTTAGCCATCAGCTTTTAAAATAAGCTTGAAGTTTGTACAAGTGGTAACTAATAAGCAAAATAATAAAGATTAATAAATATGAACAATATATTTTTTATTGAACTTTCCAGATTCTAAATGTAAAACCAAGAAAAAACTATGTAGAGACAATAAAAAAAACTATTAATTAAAGCTTAAAGATGGCAGATGGTAATTATGGGAGATGAGTTGAAATGTTAAGAAAAATGTGGTGAAGGGGTATGGTCAAGCAAAGTGAAGTGTGAAGAGTCAGAGAGTCAGGTAAGTAAAGACACACACACCTAAGGAGAACATATTGGTAATTAGTCACTGTGTGCCCCAGCAGCACAAAGTATTTCTACCTGATTCTAAGCGGCTGTTTTGCTCAAGTTAAGAGTGAAATGTTCCCACACTTAGAAGATTTTCGATCGTGAAGGTGTTTGCCATCACACTAATACTCCCTTCATTCCAGTAAGCCTAACACCTATAAGTCAGAGTTGGAAATTGGAAAGTAAATTTGTTAGCCAATAAATCTGATAGTTGATTTTAATAGACAAAATTGACAAAGTTGACTAAATTGAATACATTTGTTAATGCTACTTTTTATATAAAACAAACCGGGAGTATAAATCCCCCAAACATGCTCCTGTACCCCTTGCACCTTTTAGTGCTGTCCCTACTCATCCAATGTATTAGCTATTTAATAGTTATTACAGAACTGAACTAGGTGTGTTAGAGCAGTGTGTGATGTGTAAGTGTGTTAAAGAAGCGAATACATGCAAGACAGAGAGGTGCAACAAGACCAAGGATGTGTAGTACAGCATTAGAAACATGTGAATAATACAAGTATCAGTATGAGGAGAATAACTGGGTCACACAGATAGGACATAGGAGTGTTTTTTTTTCTTCTAGTCTCCATGGTGACGGACACTGGCTAGTATGAGCTGACTTCAGCAGTGTTCTAAGTGGTGCCCTAAGGCCTGTGATCCTTGTCTAATTCATTACTTTATTGACACAGGATTGCCTGGTCTATTTGGAGAGAATTGTTGGCTAGGTATCGTGATAATATCGTATCTGCTAGTCCCTGATGATTCCCAGTATGCCGTGCTGTGATGTCAGATGAAGATGGACCAAGGTTCGAACTGAGGATTTTACCAATACCAGCAGAAAGGAAATTATTATTTGGTTTATCCACACTTTCAGTTCTAATTGCTTGGACCACTCAAATACATGCACTGTCGATGAGGTAATCGGTTTAAGTATGTGTGACAATGCAGGGCAGGGCAGGACAGGACAGGACAAGGCATACTCCAAAATCAAGGTGAGAGAACCCGTGCCCTCACATTACAACATTTCATTAATGTTTAGTAGAAGTCTTTAAACACAGGTGCAAATATGTGCCATCTGGGCCACTGTTATATGTCTGTGCACTTCTGTACTACACAAGCTAATAGGAATGGGAATCACCAGGAACCTCCTGATCATGATATTATCATATCTAGGTACTGATTAGATAATTTTAGTATTGCAATTCTGTAAGTATTAAAGATGTATAAACATCCTGATTCGATATTAAACTCTTTACAGAGTTTTCTTTTTATAATTCTAAACATACTTAGCAAATAATTCGCACCTGCTGTAAAAGTATGCACAGTTTAGAGTGCGCCACCTGCAGGATTATAAATGAACAGCAATATTTTGCCACACTAAATGCAGGCATAGATAAATGATAAATTAATTTTAAAAAATGTTATTTTGGAGAAAATGTGGCGATACATCACTGAAATATTTTTTCACTATGTCTACTAGCTAACCATCTAATAATGTGAACTATGAGTCAGACTAAGTTTTTTACACTATAATACTGTTTTACTGCTTTACGCGTTAAGTTTTTGCGTTCTCTCTCTCTCTCTCTCTCTCTCTCTCTCTCTCATCAAATCATCACCTCACTAATGCATGTCTAATCAACATGCCCATTAATGCAGCATCACTAACACTGAACCGTTTCTCAAACAATAATAACACAGCTCATGCGAATCAGACTCTCACCTTGGCTCTCAGCGCCATGTCCCGTCGGCAGTCCTATGGAGTACGCGACTCTTTGGTTAAGTACAGCTAGTGTGTTAAATGCGGCACTTTTACAATTGAACCTAATGAACGGCGAAAACACGGGGCTAAACGCGGACGTCGCCATGATGCCTTATGCCCGGGAATGTCACGCAACGTTAGAGGACGTGAAAATGCCCTGAGCTTCAAATCATTTCCGCAACTCGCGGTGTGGTGTAAATGCGATGAAGATCTGCACCTCGCGCAGCATGTAGAGGAGAAGCGTACACACGTACTACGGTGGCCAAGAAGACACATATCCACACCTAAATGGATAGATAGAGTATAAAAAGAAATTGTAAAAATAAATAAATCATAATAAATAAATAAATAAATATTCGTTAAAAAAGAAGTTTTTATTATTATTTACTATTCACGTCGATCACTGAAGTTATTAAAATAAGTAAATAATTCGTTACACTATCTAGATCCAAATGTATATATCAATCAATCAATAAAAAAATTATTATGGTCTGGTGAAGTGTAGTATAGTAAGGTATGGTAAAGTATGGTGAAATGTATAATGGTATGGTGTAATGTGGTATGGTACACTAAATTATAGTGTAGTATGGTTTGATATATGGTACAGTATTATACAGTGTAAAGTATAGCATGGTATGACATAGTGTGATATAGTAAGATGTGGCATGGTATGTTGTCATATAGTGTAGTGTGGTGTCCTAGGGTGTCATGCGTTGAGTGTGATATAGTGCAGTATGGTATAGTGTAGTGTGGTATGGTAGAGTATGGTATAGTATATGGTGTGATATGGTAAAGTATGGTATAGTATATGGTATGGTACAGTGAAGTGTGATATGGTAAAGTATGGTATAGTATATGGTATGGTACAGTGAAGTGTGGTATGGTAAAGTATATGGTATGGTATTGTACAGTATTGTACAGTGAAGTGTAATATGGTAAAGTATGATATACTGAAGTATATGGTGTGAAGTGTGGTATGGTAAAGTATGGTATAGTATATGGTATGGTTTGGTATGGTACAGTGAAGCGGAGGTGGAAAGAACATAAAAATTTTGTACTCAAGTAAAAGTACTGTTACTTCAGTGAAATTTTACTGAAGTACAAGTAAAGTTACCATTATAAAAATCTACACAAGTAAAAAATAGCTCATAAAAAATGTATTCAGAGTAAAAGTTACCAAGTTTTTTTATTTTTTTTTTTAACAGCGGGGGTGGTATGAGGCATTCTAACTATGCCTCATCCCACCCCTAATTGCAATTCTGTAAATATTAAAAATGTATAAACATCCTGATTCAATATTAAACTCTTTACAGAGTTTATTTTTTTTAAATAATTCTAACCATACTTAGCAAATAATTCGCACCTGCTGCAAAAGTATGAACAGTTTAGAGTGCGCCACTTGCAGGATTATAAAGGAACAGCAATATTTTACCACTCTAAATGCAGGCATAGATAAATTATAAATTAATTTAAGAAATTTTATTTTGGAGAAAATGTGGCGATACATCACATTCTAACATAGTAAAAAAAAAGATGAGCAGATATAAATCTCAAATTAGTTGTTTTTAACTGAAGAAACACCTTTGCATTATAAAGCTGTTGTCTTTCTTGTGCTTGAAAATCAAAGTGGTCACTTAAATATGGCGTTATGTCCCAGTCTAGGGGTGGGCCGTACAGCAAAAGAATGGTTCAGGGTTTGTATTGCTTTACAAAACACACACACACACACACACACACACACAACAGGAGGAGGAGAATTAGATTAACGGTGCACCCAGGCCAAAATAACAAACAAAATGGTATTTATATTTAGTAGCTAGATTACCTGCAAAAAAAAAAAACAAACATATAGAGGTACCTTCCCTGACTCCCTAAACCAAAAACAGTGAATAAATTCCCTCTTCCCAAAATAAACGGCAGCCACGCCCCTACTACTGGTGAGTGCACAAACATACAGTGAAATTATCTACAAATATATACAAAGACCAACCAAACCACAGGGGCAAAGCAATAATCAAAGTCAATGGGAGGCAAAAAGTCAAAACCAAAATACACAACCAAATATCAAACCGCCAAAATCACAACCTCTTTCCTCTTTCCCGCGTCTCTCCGGTTTATATATGGTCGCGCTGGTTGATGACGTCACTCTCAGGGCGGAAGCGACCGTGTGGAAGGTCAGGTAGACGCCGATGTGGGGACAGTCAGAAAACCTGGGGTGGAGTCTGGAGCGGCGCGCGACCAGGACATGATACACACACGCGAATGCAACACAGCATTTATACAAAGCATAATATATATTTTTATTTTTGCATTTTCATTTATTTGTTTTACTCAGTAGCGAATATGATTTAAAATGTAGCGAATTACAGTACTTCAAACAAAACATACTTAAGTAAAAGTAAAATGACAGATTTTAAAACTACTTTAAAAAGTAGAAGTACACACAAAAAAAAAACTACTCAATTATAGTAACGCGACTAAATGTGATTCGTTACTTTTCACCTCTGCAGTAAAGTGTGGTATGGTAAAGTATAGTATGGTCCAGTGTAAGGTATGGTATGGTACAGTATAGTATAGTGTGGTGTGGTATGGTATGGTATAGTGTGGTGTGGTATGGTATGGTATAGTATAGTGTGGTGTGGTATGGTATAGTATAGTGTGGTATGGTATGGTATAGTATAGTATAGTGTGGTGTGGTATGGTATAGTATAGTATGGTATGGTATAGTATAGTATAGTGTGGTGTGGTATGGTATAGTATAGTGTGGTATGGTATGGTATAGTATAGTGTGGTGTGGTATGGTATAGTATAGTGTGGTATAGTATAGTATAGTGTGGTGTGGTATGGTATAGTATAGTGTGGTATGGTATGGTATGGTGTGGTATGGTATGGTATGGTATGGTATAGTATAGTGTGGTATGGTGTGGTATGGTATAGTATAGTGTGGTATGGTGTGGTATGGTATAGTATAGTATAGTGTGGTATGATATGGTATAGTATAGTGTGGTATGGTATGGTATGGTATGGTATGGTATGGTATAGTATAGTGTGGTATGGTGTGGTATGGTATAGTATAGTGTGGTATGGTGTGGTATGGTATAGTATAGTATAGTGTGGTATGATATGGTATAGTATAGTGTGGTATGGTATGGTATGGTATGGTATGGTATGGTATAGTATAGTGTGGTATGGTGTGGTATGGTATAGTATAGTGTGGTATGGTGTGGTATGGTATAGTATAGTATAGTGTGGTATGATATGGTATAGTATAGTGTGGTATGGTATGGTATGGTATGGTATGGTATGGTATAGTATAGTGTGGTATGGTGTGGTATGGTATAGTATAGTGTGGTATGGTGTGGTATGGTATAGTATAGTATAGTGTGGTATGATATGGTATAGTATAGTGTGGTATGGTATGGTATGGTATGGTATGGTATGGTATAGTATAGTGTGGTATGGTGTGGTATGGTATAGTATAGTGTGGTATGGTGTGGTATGGTATAGTATAGTATAGTGTGGTATGATATGGTATAGTATAGTGTGGTATGATATGGTATAGTATAGTGTGGTATGGTATAGTATAGTGTGGTATGGTATGGTATGGTATAGTATAGTGTGGTATGGTGTGGTATGGTATAGTATAGTGTGGTATGGTGTGGTATGGTATAGTATAGTGTAGTGTGGTGTGGTATGGTATAGTATAGTGTGGTGTGGTGTGGTATGGTATAGTATAGTGTGGTGTGGTATGATATGGTATAGTATAGTGTGGTGTGGTATGGTATGGTATAGTATAGTGTGGTATGTATAGTATAGTGTGGTATGATATGATATAGTATGGTATGGTATGGTATAGTGTGGTGTGGTATGGTGTGGTATTGTACTGTACAATGTACTGTATGTACAATATGGTATGTCTTAGTATTGTGTAGTTTAGTGTAGTATGGTATAGTAAAGAACAGTATGGTGTAGTGTATTATGTATGATATTACAGGTGATGGTGCAGTATGGAGTAATGTAGGATGTATGGTATGACATGCTATTGTACAGTACAGTATGTTGTAGTGTAGTATATAATTGTATGGTCTGTTATGGAGCAGTATAATATAGTACGATATTGCATGCCTTGGTATACAGATGGTTGTGCACCTGCAGTACAATACACTGTTCAAGATATAGCATAGGATAGCACAGTCTATCTGTCAATATAGTATAGTGTAGCCTAATATGCCATACCTAGTACAGTGGAGCACAGTATAGTAGATCACTATTTTTCAGTTAAACTGTGTAATGCTATTTCTCCACTTTTCATACCCCTGCTTGTGTTATTGGGTATTGCATTTCTAATATGATAAATTAGTTTTCATTTACTCTAGAGGGCAACACATACACCTCTCTCTCTCTCTCTCTCTCTCTCTCTCTCTCTCTCTCTTTTCACATGCTTGAGCATCACTGCTCATAGTCTCAGAGTCTTCCCTTCAATAGCACACAGGTTTCTATTTTCAGGGTATTTCAAGTTCCTTTTCAACAGTAAGTATGCTTTTGCTAAGTCTTATTTAATTTAATAGTACAGATTACCTTGGGTTTAGTATAGTTTAATAATTTAACATCACTTGAACTTGTAGAATCAGAAGTAATTGTGTACGCTCATTTTTCCTGGCAGACAAAGGTAGAGTCGTTTTTTCTTAACTTTGTTTAGGCTTGCCGAGACTGTTATTTTACATTTTACTGATAGTATTTATGGTGTCATCTTTGCCACAATTTTTTAGTTTTGTTTATCGATACCTGCAAATCAAGTCTTTTGAAACAGTGTGTAGAGGTGTACTGAACTAACTAACCATTTAACCTCAGGCTAATTTGATTATATGCCGAATGATATGAAAAACATTCCAAACATTTATATTCCATAGACCCAGACTACCCTGTTGTGTTTTTTTCCCTTTAATTTTTTCTAGCATATTGTGATTATTGAAATTAAATAGGGTATTACAACAAGCACTCTTCAGGATACAGGTGGAGGTAGAGGATGCTACTTTGAACTTCCTGTTATCTAATGTTCATGACTTGCTGACTGCACTACTGTACAACGCTTTACAATGTGTGTGGGGGCTTTGTTTCCTTTATTACTTTTCTTAATGAAGCTAGATAAACAAAGAGATAGACATATTTATTATACAACACAAATACCAGACAATGTATGTTTATTTCCTTTAATGAATCTGAAATAAATATTTGATTCCCAGTGCATTCATAGAGCCCCAACCTCTTTCATATCCTCTTTCATGCCCTCTGATCCTCTTAGTTGCAATATCCCACCCTCCGTTTTATTCATGGCATATTGTAACACTGCCAGATGTTGTACGTAGACATCCTTAGATCCAGTCTGGTATCCTAGAGGGTGCTGATGAAAACTGTAAGCTATCATTTTTTGTTCTTTTCAAATTAATAGTTTTGTTAATATTTCTGTTGCCTTTCGTTTATGTTTTTATACACCCATATTTCATTTAGATGTTTTTGTATTCATGGATTTTTTTTTTTTTTCAGATAAAAGCATTTTCAAAAACTGTGCTGCACTGGTGCATTTTTATTACAGTTTTATTTTAAGTGGTCATGATGTAGCTAGTAAAATGCATTTCCGGCATTGTACCGGAATGTTTAATGGATTTTATAAAGAAAATAAAGAGCTGTGTATTGGTGCTAAATAATTATCAGGGTTAATGCTCAATCCCTAGACAATATGTAAACATAACAGTATTGTAACTTTTAAATACAGTTTTAACCTTGTAACAAACTTTAACCTGCCCGCAGCCAGAAAATCTGAAAATTTTAATATTCTATAAAGTGTTTTTACAGTAGGTGTGCTGGGTTAGGAATCTGGTTTTATAAAAGGTTCCACATTATATTCCACCTTGGAATGCCCTTTTTTAATGTGAAGCAGAATACTTTTCAGAAATCGTTTCATCACACCTAACTTGATGATGTTAAAATGTTGATGATAAAAGAATTTGGCCGAATTTTCTGTTTTTTTTTTCCCCCTGAACCAATTCAAATCCACCTGCTCAGGGCTTCTGTGGCTCAGTGTTCGCCCAGTTGTCTAGGTGTATTTGGAAGACTGAGAAACTCAATCCAGATGAGGACACTAGATGTGTGGTGCAGTCTGTCAGCACATCTGCTGTCCTGCATGAAAGTGGACTCTTTCCATTCTCTTTAACTTATAAAGACTGGGTTCCAGAGGCCAAATGTCCAGTCACTGCTCATCATGCCAAGACTGATGGTTGCCTTCAGGAAAAGACTGACCTTTTGAATTAGGCTGCTTGACTCGCATTTCCTTTTTTGTTTCTAGACTGATTGGTCTGTTAAATAGATAAGGAGTAGACATTAGATAAGCGCCAGGGGGAAACAATCAGGGCAGAACATAATTTTATATGATACCAATCCTTTGATGCCCCTTTATTTATTTATTTATTTTTAAAATAATACATCACTTTTCATAATGTTTATACAGTATTACTTACTACAACTATTAAACATTATCAGTTTTGTTAGAAACATAGCAAACCTCCGGGAACCTCCTTTTGACAGACAATGAACACCTCAGATATTTTACCTCCATGTAATGTGTGGTCCAGTAACCACTGTTAATCATCCTCATGCAATATGCAGAGGAGTGTGCAATTTCATGCTCCTTGTTTAAATGGCCAGCTAAATTCATTTTAAATTCAGTTGCTGTTTCCTCATCTGTTTCAATTTAAAACAGCAAAAGCATGAAGTTTATACTCAAAGACGGTTCCATATATAAACAGACACAGTAAAGTTTATTTACAACAATTGTATATGTGGTATTTATATATTTCCTCTCTGCCCCCAGTTTGATCATCAGGGACAAACTGATAATTAGAATTTATAACATATTTTCCCTCATTGTTAGATCTTATTACCATAATTCTTTTGATTCTGTAAAGTGACTGACATTTTCCAATAATAGATTAGATGATTTTTTATTTTGCAGGATTTTCTTATGCAGATTTGTTATTTAGTGTGGTACTTATTAATCATTTTATGAAAAGCTGAGTACCTGAAAAGTAGCATTGGGTGTCTAAAAGAGGTGTTAAAGTCAAACCAGGACTTATGATGATATTTTTCATGAATAAAGGCATTAAAATTGATTAATATTTACAGAAGGGTTCAAGTAGAGTAAAGTGATGATACTCTTAGTCACAGTAAAACATTTGAATGGTGCATAAAGTTTAAAAAAAGTTGCAAATTCTTTCTTGATGAGAATCTTTATGAGAGTGTGGATTTGTTACCAGTCATCTGTGGAAAAAAAACACTCACAGGAATGTCACAGCACAGTGATTTAAATTGAATAATGACAAAAGACAGAATGAATGCTAAGCACAGATACTGCACCTCCTAATCACGTACTCCAGTCACTGTAGTGTATTGAATAGTGGAGACACACTTACATGTTCTCATTTTATACAGTTAGTTAGTTTTTTTGTTCTGTGTTTTTCCCCCAAGTAACATTTGCTTGTTTCTTCTCAATGATTTTAGGTCAACTTGTGTATATGTTTGTTATTTATATTTACAATCTACCGGTCCAGCATGCATCATGGGAGATTATTATTTTCATTTTAATTTTGTAAAAACTACTATACAGACATGTAACCTAATTTATTAAAGAGCACCACGCACTGGTTTATCAACATACATTTGAAATTCAACTTCACCTTAAACATTGTCCCTATGTGATGTAACTAGAACTGAAGTGACATCATTTCTGCCAGTATGAGTTGCCTGTTTGTCAGTATATCTGTCTATGAGTATGTCCTATAAAACTGTAACAGCTTTGAAGTAAGAACTTTACTCGCAAAAGTTGCATTCAATTTCCTGATTTTTGTCTGAGAGAAATTAATAGAGAGTAGAACTGTGGACAAATCTAGCACAGAATTGATGTTAACATGCTGTAACTATAGAACTTTTCTATCACTATACATGTCAGTGAAATGGCTTACATACACTCTTCATAAACAGAAATGTGGTTATAATGCCCTTCCAATAATTCCTTGAACTGAACTCAACCCTGGAGGTGTGAGGCCACAGTGCTAACCACTACGCCAGTCAAAATTATACGAACAGGGTCAAAAAATATACATATTGTACATCCACTTACATTAACTCAGTTTTGCTGAAAGTCATAAAATGTCTTAATTTGCCAAGCCTATGGTTTCTTAACTTCCCGTTAGTGTTGGGGTTCAATTCGGGTTTATGTGAATAGTGTATGTATGTTTTCCTCGTGCTTGGTGGGTCTCCCCCAGGTACTCAGTTTTCCTTCCACAGTTCAAAAACATGCAGCTTAGGCTATTTGGTGTTCTCAAATTGCCCATAGCGTGTGCATGACAATCTGGTGTGGAGCTGGCAACCCGACCCGTTAAAGATATACTGTATCACCAGAGTAGGAAGTTTCCATCGCCAGGGTGCCGGATGGCAAATGGACGAATTCGAAAAAAAAAAAAAAAAAAAAAAACTAAATAGCCATGGTACAGTACATGTAACATAGGACTCCCATGGCACCTATACCATGGTAAAATTACTTGGGTTACTAATGAGTTTCCAGATCAGTTTAAACAATTGCCTGTAAGTACAAGTTACTGGAATGTGTGGTCACTTTGCCAAGGTTTTAAGATGATCCAAATTGACCCCCCATTGGGGAACGAGTTCAGATGGTCAGGAACAACCCAGGGACCACCAAGGCACAGGCATTTGTGGACTGTGCTTAATAGCCAGGTCCATTCCAGGAAAATGTAACCGAACAAATTTAATTGAACTCTAGCAATGTTGCCAAGAAGCGTGGTCAAATATCAAACCAGAATTCTGTCTGAAGCTTTGTTGATGGCTCCCAAATGCGTCAGGTAAACTCAAAGTGACATCCAGCCAAATATTAGGAGTGCTGTGGTTATAATTTTGACCCGGTGTTGATTTCTGAAAATTCAAAGGGAATCAAGAAATTTGACAAATACTTAGGTTTCCTCCTAATAATGACATGGTATATTATCATTCTGCTCCAGAAAAAGATGTTCATGATGAGCCTGTATTGATAACTGATCACAACTGTATAGTACATTTTCTAGGCCTGTTCATCTTAACTGAATTAAAATAAATAGTGTATTCATAACATACAGTACACAATGTTGCATTCAATTCTAATTGAATAAGTATTTTCTTAAAGTAAATTCTGAACTGCACATTCACTTCCATCACCAATTCTAACCTGAAGTATTTGATGTTCCTTTCCATTTGTACTTTCACAGGTATGGAGAATTGAGCCATTGATGAACTCTGGTGGTCACAACTCCATCCTCATCTTTGGCTTGAACCGTAAACCTTTTCTTTCTGTGCCATGGAAGAGCGTCAGGGGCGTTCCATTCGCCTCCTGTGCCGCACGCAACACTTTGACTGGTCTGCGAGCAGCGACACCATAGTAACCAAAATCGGCACTCCAAACGGGCACACTCTGATAAGCCCAAATTCCGAGCGAAGCCTAGAAGAAGCTCCAGGAGCCATGCCCGAGGCACCAGCAGACAGTCCGTGCTGCTCTCCTGTTTCAGTGGAACAGAAACCCATGGTGAATAATGGATCAGGCGTACTAGATGGAGACACAAAAGAATTAACAGTACATGTAGAAAACAGGGAGCCCTGCTCTTGCTCGTCTCCCTCGCTTTCTAGCAGCCCTGCTCCCCCTCACGTCAAACGCCATCGCTACCGAACCAAGACTAGCATGCAGGGTGATGTCTACAATTTTCTAGAGAGACCAGCAGGCCTGAAATGCTTCCTCTACCACTTTCTGGTGTGAGTAGGTTTGCTTGTTACTGTTTTTTTTTTTTAATGATTTTGAGATAAATTATAAACATGTATGATCATATACTGAATGTCAGCTTTGGGTCTATTGTATTTGAATCAGTTAAACTTCTCATGGTTTCAAATTTAATCGGCTTAATTGAAAGATTTAATTGAAAAGATAATCCAAGATGGCGGCATGGCAGTAGCCCACAGTGGCTCTCCAGACTCAAAAATGATGCTTTATTTGTTTCTTAGAACTACCCTAGAACTATGCACAGGTGAGCACTGTACTTCTCCTATTGCGGCTATTGTACTGTCTTCATAATAATTATTCTACTCTCTTGTGCTGTTTGCTAGAATTACACCTGCTCTTCATGTTCTCCTTTGTAACTCTGTGTATACAGTATGTGTATAGTCTTAGTTCTGGTTCAAATGACAAGAATAATTTACATGACTTGACTTGATCTGGACCAAAGTTGTTCTCCACAGTTGTTTTTCCTGATCCATTCTGCTTTATAATTTAGTACATTTTATAACTAATTTTATACTTTCCATCTGTAAATATGAACCTGTTTCTGAGTGCATCGTGGTACGCACTTTTCTCCTTGCATGGGGGAAAAAAAATCAAGACTTTTAAAGATCACATGACCAGCCATCTGATTAACATCCTTTTTTCTTTTGCAAATAGAGATTCACACAAACTAATTGTCTCATGTTTACAGTTATGACTACAGAATGTGCATAATTTTGTCAGAAAGATATTTCCACAAATTAGGTGCGTCAATTATCAATATAATAGTGTCTGCGTAGATTTTGCAAAGAGCGCATTCTGTACATAGGATGTGATTTATTGATGTCTTCATGTGTATGTGGGGTAAATTAGTCATGAGGAGTCCTGCTTTCAAATTACAGGGAACCCTGCTAGCGATCTGGTTGTGATATCCTGAAGAGTGTGAGGTACACCAAAGGCGTGTGCACATTCATTAAATTACTCACTTTCTGTCCAAGATTATTTGGTCCACTCACAATGACGAATGGAATTATACATAAACGTATTGGTTCATCACTAGTATTTAGCTTTCTACTTCACCTTTAATGAAAATCACTTGGATAAACTTTGCCATAATGCCATGAGCAATGCAAAGTTTATCCAACTGACCCTCCTTAGGACAAACTAGAAAGGTGTTTCGTGATGACAGCCGTCTTGATTCAAGCATTGAACAAGTGAAATCTTTGAATCTGGCGAGAGTTAAACACAGTTATTCATGAGCATTAGTTAAAGCATTTCATGTGGCTTTCTATTATTTGATTTAGGCATGATTAATTATTTAAGTAAATTCAATATTCCAAGTGATATCTCTAAAATTGTTTAGAAAATCATAATGGTTTGATCGTATTGTAAGAATCGCATGACTAGAATGTGTTAAATGACAAATGTTTGTTAAGGGTTAAAAACAAAGAAGATAAAGGGAGGGAAAAAATAACTATTCTTCATGAATGGCTTTTCTGTGGTTGAGCATGACATGGGTCAGGTATGGAAACCAGGTGGCCTTGTGCTCTGTACGTGAACATGTTTGTGTGATAAGGGTGTCTGATAAGCTTCTGTCTTTGTAACTGAACCTCCTCTATGGCAGCACATTGAGTAGAACCTGATATCGACCTGTTACAAAATTTAACTCCTTAATTGACAGTATACAGTGTTCCTTTAACTAACCTACTTACATGTCGATGGTTATCAATTCCAAGCCCTTGTTCTATGCTCTCGCTCTGGGTGCCAGGTTTAAAGTGTATCTATAAAGACTTCAGTGCATCTGCCTCGACAGCACAATGACCTGCCTGTTTATTTGGATGGCCAGTGAATATGCGCTATTGTGTTTAATGATCGAGGTACAACGCATTACTCGTTTGTTTAGAGTGCAAACACTCTTTTACTCAATCAACTAAAGATTACTAGCAGAGACAAAATCTTTCTGTCTTTTTTATCTTTCTTCTTCTTGTAAAACAGCGTGGGTAAAGTACACAGCTGGGCCGAAAAAAAGTCACTACCTGGATTTAACTACGCAAATAGTTAACAGCCTTCCACTGGATAATGACTGCAGTGATTAATATGGTTCAGCTGCAACACGTTGTTTAACCCTAACTGAAACAGTGAGCAGCTTCTCGTGTCTTAAACAACCATTTCAGATGATACATCCTGTGCTCATGGCAGAGACGTTACTCTGTTTCAGAAGAGCCAAATTATTCTCCTGCATCAAGAAAATACAACAACTAAAGAGATCACTGAAACTACTAAGGCGGGTTAAGAACTGTCCAATGCATTATTAAAACCTGGAAGGATAGTAGAACATCATTATCTTCAAGAAAGTAATGTGAGCAGAAAAAAAATTGAGATCTGAGATCACGTAGATGTTTAGTTAAATGAAATCTTTTCATGCCTATGTTAAATACTGTACTAAAAATAAGAACATGTCCACAAGAGAACTTCAAATTGAACAATTTGAGAGAAATGGGAGGGAGCATCTAGAAATGACTGTGAAGTATTGGGAAAAGGTCATGTGGTCTGATGAGTCCAGATTTAGCCTGTTCTAGTATGAGGGAGGCATCAGGGTACGAAGAGAGGCAGATGTAGTGATGCACCAGTCATGTCTAGTGCCTGGTGTACAAGTAGTAACTGGTTGCTTCAGTTGGTCAGGTCTAGGTTCCACAATATCACGTGCCCAAAAATGAGGTCAGCTGATCACCTGAATATATTGAATGACCAGGATTTCCCATCAATGGATTTTTTTCTTTCCTGAAAGCATGGACATATAACAAGATGACAATGCCACTATTCCTTCGGCTCAAACTGTTAAAAAGTGGTTCAGGGGTAGGAGACATCATTTTTTTAACCCATTGATCTCCATTGCATAAGAGGATGTGTGCAGTAATCAAAGCAAAAGGTGTTTTTTTTTGTATTTTATTCCACTTATACCTCAGCAATTTGACCACATTTACTTTTTTAATTTTTTTATTTATTAATAAAAAAATACATCTTGTGCTTTTCAAATGTTTGTAGTTGTAATTAATGTCATCACTTACATTATAGCAGCTATCAACATTCGCTCACATGGTTTCCCTGTATTAAATTATCCCTTTCAAAAAGTTAATTAAATAGGATCTATTATGCAAAATGTACTCCTTTTTTTGCCATTTTTTATTATTATGCTGGGTCTCCAGTGTCAATGCACAAACAAACAATTCTTTTTGTCCTTAATTTTTTATATAAAAATTTTTATTTTCGCCCTACTGTGACCTCATACAAGAAGAGCCCCCTATGGAAGTATAACAGTGCCAAAACTAATTATATGAACCTGCATTACAAAATTATCTGAATGGAAAAAAATCTATGCATAAAATTTTTGGCAGTGCAATTTATTGTGCTTGTTTATTTCAAATGACAATGTAATTCAAGAAATTAAAATTCAGTGCAAAAATACTGACCGTACTAAACTGCTGTTCGAAAATATATTCGATTGTTAAAAATACCATTGTCAAAATTGTAAAACCTCACAAATTCAGGTCAACAAAATTCTGGTTAAAATTCAGGTCTTCACATCCATGATATAACAGGAAGAGCAATGGATTGCTGATTGCTGCAGTCCATTTCGCAGTGTATTTTAAAGTGTGCCCTTTCTCTCTGCTACTTGTCAATCAGAACAAAGCGCTTATAACTGCAATACTGTCTATACTTTTATCTATTTATTTAAAAATACAATATTATTCAGTTTTTTCATGACACCTCCTGCAAGTGAAATTCCTTGAACACCTGTCTAGCCTTTTAAAATACACCCTTACTTTTTTCATACACTACCATCACACATTGTTTTATATTTATACTTACATACAGTATGCATGGTGATATAATTATAAGGTGGTGGCCAAAAGAATTAAGACAAAATATGCCATGTATTACAGTTCTCCCTGTGCACAAAACAGTTTTTCTCACTAATTAGTTCAAGGCCATCTGCCTGAAGAGTTTGGCTAATTAAAATCACCTGGTTTAGTTAGTGGCAGGAACAAATATGTGGCAGGACTCATTCTGAAGTCGAGGTGTCCACATCTGCACAAAAATGCCTAAAACTGGCGAATCCTCAATGAATGATGAACTTCTGTGGCAAATGTCTGTACAGTACATGATCTTTATAAAGCAAACAAGCGGGGATAGATTGAACAAGTGACACCAGTGTACTACAGACATCTTTCTGACTCAGCAGTTTTGAGTGCAGCTGGATCCAGCAGGTTTTAAAGAATAAAGGACTTCATACTGAATATTGATTCTTGTATAGCAATTGCCTTGCATAAATAATGAATTATTCTTATTAACTTTATTATCATTATTTTTTTAAATTGAGAAAGGAAAAGGTGGAAATTCATTTTGGTCTCAACACTTTTGGCCTCCAGTGTACTATACTCACCTGTTTTCCTTTATTACTAAGTTCTTAGCAATATACTTAAATTAAACAAAGCATTTGAGTTTTTAATGAAATTAATCCCATCTTGTTACTGAACATGACTTTGTCTTACAATTCAAATATTGATGAAAACCATCAATATTGCATTTGAATGATAGTACATGCAGGCTTTGCTTTGAAAATGGTGCACAATTGTCACTTTTTATTTTTTTAAACGTGTGATTTATGTTTTATTTAAATGCTTCTTATATATCTTGTATATCTATTAAGTTAATCAGTGGGGCATTCGGCATTCGATCCACAGTTCACTGCATATCGTACTGTGTATGACTGTGTATGTGACAAATAACATTTGAATTTGAATTTGAAGTAGACTGCATAGGGAGCACACTTAAAGTACATTTAAGTAAGAATAGTTTTTTTATATTTTGATATGTTTTTATTCAATTTATGTAATTCAACATGCTACTGGACAGACTAGTCTTCGGGGCCTGTGTGCATGGGCACAAGTCACCATTATCATTGATAGTCTTAGTGTTAATGTTGTGTTAATTAAGTGCAATTTATTAATTAGGTGCATTAATATCAAAAACAGCCAGAAGTACTATCACAGCAGCAGTTATAGAAAATTAATCCACTTCTTCTTTCTCCATGCTGTGACATAATGGAAAAAATATTGACGTTTCTTTTCTGAATTGCCAAGTTATCAAGTAAACTGGCAACCACACAGGGGAAAATGTAAAGGTGAATAGAATAAATTGCCAAATTTATGACACATTTTGAATTTTTTAAAATTTGTTTCATTATTAATGCGTATGCCTGTTAAACTCACATTAATGCCTTTATTGATGATGGTGACCTACTGTACTTTGCATCTTGGGTGCATGACCATTCAAATCTCCTGTCACTGACTAAATGCTGTTGTGCCCTTGAGCAAGGCAGTTGGGCTAATAGTAGCCTAATTTGAATAAAAAAGTGAAAAAGCTGAAAAAAGTCGCTCCTTTCCAGAAGTTTTGATCCAGACACACATACAATGTGTATCCTGCTGCAGTCATCAGGGTGGTTAAAGCTCAGCCTGAGGGGACTGATGGTGATAATGCAGGATAAATCACCAGCTGCTTTGTTTTAATCAGATCTTCATGGAAATGACCACTATTCATTGAATTTAGTTGGATTAGTGTCTTCGGGTAAAATGTAGGTGTAGTACACTTTTTTCTTTATTCTTTTTTTCATTAATAAATAATTCAGATTTCATATATTATTGGGTGACACTCAAGGATGTTTTTAACAAGTGGTGCATTTTTTAAAATATATTATTATATATTTTTTATATATACTATTATATAAATAGAATCCCAAAGATTAAGGGACATGAGGTACAGGTTTCCAAACAAGCCTCTATCCTGCTATGCTATCTGCAGGAGACAGGAGATTTTGATCAGTGTGTGTGTGTGTGTGTGTGTTTTGTGAATAATCCCTGACATGTTCTCACTACCATCTGGAGTGGAAATCCTCGGTTTTAGTGACTCTGCTCTTAATAGTAAGTGAACATGAAAATTGTATACACTCAAATTTGATCTTAATTGTGTATACACATAGAGAATGGGTTAAAAATAAGAAAAAAAGATTAATATTACTGATGAATTTACATAAATCTTACCCATTTAATTAATAGGTTAATAGCTCTGGGGACATAGGCTCTGTTTTTTTTCATCATGTAATTTCACATGGAGTTTTCAATATATCGGCCTAAAATCGGTAAGTAACCTAATGTGAGGCTTGTTGAAAGAGCTCTGGCGTGTTATCATCCAGAGATAATGAGTTTCAATCTTGATGATGTCACAGCCATCCATAGCCAGAAGTCCAAGTGGTCATAACTGCTGCCTGAGGGCTGAATGAATAAAATGGGTTAGAAGACTTTCTTCATCAGTGCAAGGATGTGTAAAAGATGTGTTGCATCTCAATAACCAGTTGCACTCACTAGAATCAGTGATGCATGCGATCTCTAAAGGACTGAACAGGGCTATTTTTAGGACGAAGTGCATACCTTCTGGTGTGGATGTACAGTAAGGCCAATCAATCTACTCCATACTGTTCAGGCACACACAACCTCAGGTTTTTTTCTGATCAGAGCAGTTAAGTTACAGTTAGGATCCATCTAAGACCGCCTACAGTATCTCATGTCTGCCGTCTGAGTCGCATTGCACATGATCCTCACACGCATTGCAACTTCCACATCACCATTTTTTGGGCTGAATGCAAAAACCAGCCCGTGGCTGGTTTCAGTCATGCATCCCAGTAAACCTTGTAACTTTTAGGATTTTGCATGACTCTTTTGTCTCACAAGTGTGGTCCGTCTGGGTGCATCAACCTCTCCTGACATATATCCCAAGTGAACAATCCCCTCAACAAGGTCTTCTGGAACAAGGATAGGTTAACAAATGTCCTTGTAAGCATTGTGACAGCTTGTTGTTTGTCGGCTGACATTGAGATGGGCTGTGAATTGTGGGAAACATAGTATGGTGTTTCAGTGACACTGGTGTGACTTGATGTTTGATCTGATGCAATTAAAAATAAGAACAATATTAATATTGTTTTTATTTTGGAAGCAATATAAAGCAATTACATCAAGAAAAAAAATCAATGTGTGTTTTATGTACTTATGATTAAATTATTTAAAAGGGTCTTGCACATGTTACATTACTGTAATGATATTTTCTTTCATGTTGTTTTGATTCTCATATGAGTTAATTTGTGTGTTCTCAGTCAAGTAGGTCAAATGATTCTGACTCATAACACAAATACAATTGTTAAAATCTATTATTGTAAAAATGAGGATGGGGTCCCTGTAGAGTCCGGTTCCTCTCAAGGTTTCTTCCTATTGCCATCTTAGGGAGTTTTTCCTTGCCACTGTCGTCCTCGGCTTGCTCATCAGGGACTAAGGGACTATCTGACCATTTTGATTCACACACATCCACATTTCATACAAACTTAAATAATTCTTTTGAAAGCTGCTTTGCGACAATGACAATTGTTAAAAGCGCTATACAAATAAAATTGAATTTAAATGAATTCATCCATCATGACATACAACTCTTTTAAAGACAACAGCACCATAGTCAATGCTCTCTGAAGCAAAAAGCAGGTAAACAAAGAACAATTAGCAAAGCAGATTACATCAGTTTGGCCACCAGGTTGTTATTCTACTATTCTACTATTAGCTGGGACACACACACATATATTGCTAACATCATGCATTGAGACTTATCTAATTAATTTATGTTATCTTCTATAAAATAAACAAGTGTGAGTAATATGTGTTAAGAAATGCATAACTGCTACTTAAATATTTTGAGCATAAAAAACTTAAAATAGGATTTTTCATTTACCAAATCTTTACATGTGTTATTTATTGTTAATACACTTATTTCTTTACAGTAAATCTCACTTCATTACTTTTTTTCAGTGTAGATCCTTTTTTATTCTGTTTCAGGTTCCTCATGGTCCTCATATGTCTCATCTTCAGTGTGCTTTCCACCATTGAGCAGTATGCAGAATTTGCCACTGGTACACTTTTCTGGATGGTAAGCGTTAGCTTTTTATGATTTTTTAAAATATATATATATAAATGAGTACCTGAGTACAAATTCAGGTTCCCCTTCTAAGCTGTACAGTATATGAAATAGGTTTGTAGACTGCAGTACCAGAAATATCCACTTGATGGGGGTAGTGCATCTTAATGTGGAAATACAGAAACAAATAATTCATGGCACCTCCTTTTTAAACGACTGCAGTCATTTATTCATCTATTATCCTGAATTTATTAGAGAAAGGCAAAACTTTTTGCTTCTTGTTTAACTATAAGGACGAAAACTGCATATCTGGCTTCATTTCTAATGAATCCACAGAAATCTGTGCCTTCTCAATTGTCGTTTCTAAATAAAATTAACTTTATACTTAAAATTTATGTTTGCCCATCTTCATTAAAATTCAGTAGGAAATGATTGAAACTCAGTAGATGTGTATAATAGTTGAAAGGCAGCACTAACTAAGCACTAACTCAGTGACTCAAAGATTAGTGTATTTCATAATGTTAATAAATAACTAATCCTAACAACAGATAACCAACAATAAGTGGTATATACAGTGCTGTGCAAAAATCTTGAGTCACATATCATTTCTTCATATTTTGCTTCCAAAGGACCAGACCTTCTTGTATTTTTAATGTTGGTTGAATATTAGTTCTCCAGAACTTTTTTTGGCTTCAGTTTTCAGTCCAGTCTCCTGTAATAGATGAGAGGGGAAATGAGGTTGCTGCTGAGGGTGTTGCATTAATTGTATCTTTGGGCACTTTGCATCCTGTCACAGTAAAACAATGAATTTGATTTAATTTGATATGAAGAAATGAGGGGTGGTTCAAGACTTGCAATGTACTTTATGTTATACATTAGGATACATTATATTTAATGGACTGTAAACAATTCAATGTTGACTGATAATGAAAGTGATGAAACCTCTCACGGTTAGGCTATTATTATTCACATTGCATTATTTAAATGCATATTTGCCAAGCAAAAGAGTCACACATCTCTGAAATCCTCTGCTTAAAGCTTTGATTGGGAAAAAATAGTGGATGGAGTAAAATCCATCCTCTTGCTGTTTGATATTAAGTAGCACAAGGAACACAAATATGCCTTAATTTTTGCAAGGCAGGACAATTTCTTCTGAAATTTGAGCTGAAGCCATGTGGCAACATTGCCCATTCCCATATTTTGGAAATATATAACAATTAATCTGAAAGGATTAACATGTGGCAACATTCATCCCATATTTTGAAATATATACAATTAATAATAAATAAATAAATAAATGACCCTTTCTTTTAGAAGAAAAAAAAAATCATTCAAACGCTCTTGGGTTTGTTTGAATTAAGAATAGGGAGACTAGCGAATGTCAACAATGATTCATCAGCTTCAAATTGTATGACTGCCACGAGTAATTGCAACTGTAAATCATATTGTGATACAGGCTTATTGCACACACAAATTTAGATGAAACTCTAGAAATTAATCCAAAACAAATCCATAAGTTAAGATGCACTGTTGCTTTGCTAAAAAGAAATGTCACCCTGTAAAAAGGAAAAGTAGTTAGTGTGTTTATTTGGTGTCTGCTCCACTGCAGTTATTAAAAGATCCATTGCATGCTGGATTTCTTTCATTGTTTAGTCATCATTTTGTTGTTTTTTTGTGTTTTTTTTTTTTTTTGTTCAGCTCTTTGAGCATTACCTTTTATGGAGTTTAGTCACTGTTGTGGATGTAAATCAGCTATGTCATGACTCTGCTTGGTAATTTACAGGTGATTGATGCGCCACAACATCAACATATGCACATGTGTACGAGGAACATCTGGCAGGAATGTTTTGTTTGGTTTGACCTAAAAGCTTTAGTGCAAGTTTAAGATTAAGAATGAGTATAATGACCTCAGCTCTGGTGTTGGTATTTCCATCACGATGATACACACGTTACTACAGCTGAGATAGACTGGAGTACAACAGCAGTGTAAGCAAGCTGTCATGTAGGCACCCGCAGCAGCTCAGCGCTTACATTGTTCCAAAGGTCACACTCGCAGCGTCAGGGTCAATTCATTCAAAATAAGAGGTTAGAAGAGAAAACTGGTTAAAGGTTGTTTTTTTTTTTATAACAGAGGTCACCCTGAAGGCACACACTTCTTTGTTTTGTAACCTTGTTTTGCCTGGATCTAGATAGAGCTTATTTTGCTCGGCACACCCAATTTAAATCCACACATCAGTGACTCATGCTGAAACACAAACTCAAAATGATCGTGGTTTTGTCTCGTGCTTAGGAAATTGTGCTGGTGGTGTTTTTTGGTACGGAGTATGTGGTGCGTCTGTGGTCAGCAGGCTGCAGGAGCAAATACGTGGGCGTCGCAGGCAGACTACGCTTCATTCGGAAACCCATCTCTATCATAGGTACCCAATCACCTAGGATGTCAACTACAGACACTGGTTTTTAAACACTGATGAACTGAGATGATGATGATGATGATGATGATGATGATGATGATCTATGCTATTCATCTTTGCTTAAAATAAAATGCACATTACCAGCACAAAACCATATCTTCCAAATAATATTCATTTTGACTCTTTCCTTGGAGCAGATCTAATAGTAGTGGTTGCCTCAGTTGTGGTCCTTAGTGTGGGATCAAACGGACAAGTTTTTGCCACTTCTGCAATAAGGTATTCTTGTTGTAATATTTCTCATATACACGGTTCATTTAAACAAGAGAATCTTAACACTCATCCACAATTGTTTTAGTTACATTTTGTGTGTATTTAGATGTACTTAAATAAAAAAAAAACATTTTAAATTAAAATTTAACGTTATATTTATAGTGATGTCTGGTAAATTTAAAGAAGATGGATTTGCTTGATGAGCATGCCCTCCTTTTTATTTTAGGGGAATCCGCTTCCTACAAATTTTGCGCATGCTCCATGTGGATCGTCAGGGAGGCACATGGAGGCTACTGGGATCTGTAGTCTTTATTCACCGGCAGGTCAGTACACAGTGTAGAGAAAGGTGAACAGACTTTTTGAAATTATGGGGTTGTTATGGAGAAATATTAAATAGCCCCTGACATATACAGTAGCGTCATTGATACAAAGCATAAAGATGTAAAGAAAGCATTAATCTGACTTCAATATGAGCATTATATGACTGCGGACTCCTTTCCCTTTGTCCAAAAAACATGTTCATTTTATTCATACGCCCTTCCTACATTAGGTCTCATTCTATTTATCATAAACTTTTATTTATATTATTGTCTCAATATATAATACTATATAACCAATATACAGTATATGCAATAATATAGCCAATGTATATACCAATACCTAAAAGTTTATTATTATTATTATTATTATTATATACTGGAATTAAACCTTTTCCCATCTATAAAACTTATTTAATATATAACCAATCTATCAAAGCTAAGCTCGTTTTATCTTGCTAGGGAGACACAACTGTCAATCAATAGACAATCCCACATACTAATATTGTGCATGTCCCACTTGTGCCGCTAAAAACCGCTCTAAGGCATGGTCTGCACAAGAGCTCTGAAGATGTCCTGTGGTATCTGGCACCAAGACCTTAGCAGCAGATCTTTTAAATCCTGTAAATTGTAAGGTGGGGCCTCTATGGATTGTCTTGTTTGTCCAGAACATCCCACAGATTCTTGCACAGATCGAGATCAGGCGAATTTAGAGGCCAGCCGAACACTTTGAACTCTTTATGGTACACGCTGCAACAAAATAATTGTAAGATGATACAATTATGTAGGAAGATATGTAATAATAACAATATAACTGTGTGTCCTCTTTGTACCAGGAGCTGATAACGACACTATATATTGGCTTCTTGGGTCTGATTTTCTCCTCATATTTTGTGTATCTGGCGGAGAAAGACACCGTGGACGAGGAGGGAAAGACAGGCTTCTCGAGTTATGCAGATGCTCTTTGGTGGGGAGTTGTAAGTCTCACACTTATGATCTTATCCTATATCATACCCAAGTATATATACCTTTTATATAGTCATAGTCATGTTCAAAAGTTACTACCCCCTCTTTTAATTCTGTGTTTTTATGTAAAAATACAATAAAAATGATATGATCAAAAATATGCAAATACAACCTCAGGCACACACAAGGCATTGTGTTAACGCACACCTGAATGTTCCAGACCAGCAAACTGCCAAAAACGTCTGCTTTTATAGAGGTCTGCACACCTGCTGATGATCAATTAATCAAGGTCTGATGATTAGCAGCACCTGCCAAAAAAAAGAAAAAACCCTGAGAGAGAAGCAAATTACCCTCTTAAATGCTGTGGAATCATTAAGGGGGTACTTAGAATTGGCCACATGCTTTTCTTCTTTTTGGCTTTTTTCTTTATGTTAAATAAATAATGAAACTGTGAAAAAAAGATTTTTCATGTGAAGTTATAGGTAATTGCTTAATACTAAGACCAGCTAAGATTTTTATTAAGTAAAAAAAAAAAAAATTAAAAGAGGGATACTAACTTTTAGATATAACTGTATATACTGTATAGTAAGCTGAAGTAAAAAAACATAACATAGAATAAGGGGGAAAAAATCACTCACACACACACACACACACACACACACACACACACACACACACACACACACACACACACACACACACACACACACACACACACACACACACACACACACACACAC
>JAAGKR010000859.1:0-19886 GCA_011419295.1 Clarias macrocephalus | reverse complement strand
AATTAAAAGAGGGATACTAACTTTTAGATATAACTGTATATACTGTATAGTAAGCTGAAGTAAAAAAACATAACATAGAATAAGGGGTGAAAAAATCACACACACACACACACACACACACACACACACACACACACACACACACACACACACACACACACACACACCATCTGCACCTGTTTCTCACTGGTTCATGTCATAATTCAGATGGTTTAAATGCTTGAATGATTCATAGGTCACAGTGTGGCTTAACACACAAAAAACATTCCTCTGTAACTGGTCAGGTACAGGGACCGGACTGAAATTAAAAGGTAAAAACCGTGTCAAAAAGTCTTTCAGGAAGCCTGGAGAACTATTCCTCAAGACTACATTAAAATAAAAGAAAGTATATCTAAGTTTTTTTTTTTTTTTGCTTCCTTTACTGTCTATCTCAAGGGAGTGGAGGCTCAGACGGCGAAGGCTCTAGGTTGTTGGTTTGCGGATCTGAGAGAGGCAGTACTGTCTGTCTCAGTTGTCTATGCTTCGACTATTTCAGATCCAATAAAACTCAACATATGTATTAAAACTTATATTTTGGATGGCAAATAAATCCACTTTTACGTCCTGTGAAATGCATCTACAGTGCACTGCAACCAATAATTAAGGTATTCAGTTTATAGAGTGTTGCTTAAAACCATAAAGCTTCAGAGATTCATTGGCTAGTCTTGTTTATCAGCAACAGGCTGTGATAGCAGGAAAGAAAGCCGTAACTGTAGTATACACTAATCCAAAACTATTCAATCAAATGGCAGTTTGAATACTTTTCAGATGAAGTTTCCAGGCTAGTTAATTAACAAGTTGCATTCAACATGAAGAGTAATGAGACACCAATCACAGGCTTGCACACGGGATTGGGGTTATACAAAAGCCCCGGCAATGGCGTCCTTTCACCTCTTTTCACCTCGCCTGCTTTTCCTTTTGAAAGTACCCTCTTTTTTTCCCCCCAACGCTCTGAGGCGTCAGCGTCTTTAATTAAAACTTTAATTGCGGGGTTTCTACCTTTTTTATGGTGAGGGTCAGAAAGCATGAGGCTTCCTGTGGCTCTGTGTAATGGAGGACAAAAGCCGTTGTTTGTGTCGGAGAGGTAGCGAGGAGAAGACCTCTACAGGGGGATTTGCTCCCTTTTGTTTTTTCAGAAAACTGTAAACTCGAGCATGATGAGAGGCAAAGGAAATGAATTCGCTGAAGGAGAGTGGGACAAAGAGAGGAAGGCAGAGCGGGAGGGTGGTGAAGGAGAGGAGGGGAGGCAGGCAAGAAGGCGAGGGGCTGAGCAAACGAAGGAAAAAATAGAGGGGGGGAAAGAACCCATTTTTGCATGCCGACTGTAGGTTTAAGATTTTGCTGAAATGGGCTTGTTGGCTTGTTATCAGTAGCTGAGATTAAATTCACTGCAAATGTGAAGCACAAGTCGTCCAAGGATTTGAACTTTGAGTCGTTTTTTTTTTTTTTTTTGCTGAGGACAGCCCATTGCCAAAAGCCAAAACGCAGTTCAGGAGACCGAACTAGATGTTTATGGAATCTAGAGGGTTAGATTAAAGAGACAGCTTTAATGATTTACTAAGAAATGGACAGTGTGGTGCTGGGCTGTTCTCCGTATGAGCTGCAGGTGCAGAGAACAAGCGGGAGGAAGGAGCCAACACACACCATGAATCATGTCTCTCTTTCTCACAGTCAACATATGTCTATGACTCTAAATGTTAACACATTGCTTACTGTTTCCTCTCCCTACTCCTCTCTCTCTCTCTCTCTCTCTCTCTCTCTCTCTCTCTCTCTCTCTCTCTCTCGAATAAGAAAGAATGGCGGATGCATGGAGAAAATAAACAGACAGGAACAGAGGATACAGTTGTATGTTAATGAAAAGCGAACATGTGGTTAAAAAGATGGTCATCCTTGTTTTCCATGGATTTTACAGAATCATGAAAATGTATGCGAGGGCTAGAAATATTCTCAAGACATCTCGAGATAATCAGCTCACTAACCCCGAGTGCCACACACATCGCTTCAGCCCTGACACACACACACAAACGGCAGCCTCTACACCCAAAAGCAACACTGAGATGTCAGCTTTGTCTCGGCCACACACGTAGACCATAGGCTGCACTCAGGCTCACTGAATCATGCGCACGGCTTCATGGTCTGAGTAAATTGTATATCTGTGGACATCACAGCCCTGGATACCATTATGTCACTCATATGCACACGAAACGTCTCAGATGGCGCCTACAGCACTGCCCTTGGCACTCGGAGCCAGCTTTCTAACTTGAACTTGAACCCGAGTGGCCCATTGCGCGCCCATTTCATTGCTAGCGTTGTGTGTGAGCTTTGAAAGCTAGGATTAAGCTCTCCTTGCTGCTCTTCACTCCAAAGTCTGTGTGTAAGAGCCTTGGCCTCCTTCAGCCTCTATTCTGGGTATTGTAAAAGCAAAGCCCCAGACACACTTGCCGTGAGCCGAGAGCTCTCTCAGCGTGTCAGAGTTGGCTCCTCTTTCAGCACAGGGCTCCGGCGGTATTTGTTTTCCTGTGTTTGCTGAATTCCTGCACTTTATAACGGATTAGAGGAAACAGTGTGTGTGTGTGTGTGTGTGTGTGTGTGTGTGTGTGTGTGTGTGTGTGTGTGTGTGTGTTTAGTGCGCACACACTTTTTTCTTCACACTTCAGCCTAGGTGATGTTTGATGAGTCAGAGTACACTCAGAGAACATGGGCTTGTGAGCATTATGTGTCAGACAGAGAGTCCTCTCTGTACAAATAAATCGTGAAGCAAGCTCTGAGATTTCAGAAACATTCTCATTCTTCATGGCTGTACCTTGGGTTGTGTGGTAGATGTCAAAATATTTATTTTTTCAGCTTTACTCAGCTTTTTAGCAGCCATTTTTGCATTTATGCATAATATCAAGAAATAACTGCAACATAACTAAACCTGTTACCTGCTGTTACCTGTTATTAACATTAAATAAGTTTGAATCACACAAGACAACAGAATCTAGCTATGGTTACAGACAGTTAGGAAGACTAATTAGTTCGAGAAGGTCTCTCTTTAATTGATTATTATTGATTATTAAAAAATATATACAAACTCAGTACTCAAGTAAAAACACAAGTACAACATATTTGCCTAAAAATGTACGCCACTACAATGTAAAATATCACTTCATTTTATTACTCAAGTAGAAGTACATACAATCTGCTCTAAAATCTAACTTAAAGCCGAAGCAGCACAGTTACGTACCAGCAACACAGCATAGATCAATGACAATAAGAAAATGAAATAAAAAATGTAAAATATGGAAGCCTTTCTGGTGTGTGTTAACGGGGAGGATTCAGACTTTCGGATATGTCAGGTAGAACAAAAGTTATCATTACGTCTAGTAAAGGGTAATTTCCTTTACCTGAATATTGGAGTGACATCACAAAAATGTTTTTTTTGTCATGGAAACAATAATTTTTTTTTTTTTTGCTGAGTCATGCTTGGGGTAAGTTGAACTAAAATTCAGTTCATCATATTGCCGATTTGTGCTGACAAAAAGGATATTATTTAACAAAAACAGAAAAACTAATAATAGCTAATATGTAGAAGTAATCCTTTAAAAAAAAATTATACATTTCCATCACTGATGCTAGATAACATGAAAACATGAATGTGCAAGTCTGGTAGAGATCTTTCCGCAGACATCTAAAATGTTTATCATGTTTTTTTTTTTTTTACCAGAATAAAAGTGTAAATTAATAACGATTAAATTCTGTAAGTTCATTTCACTTAAATTAAGTTCATTAAATTCTGTAGTCATTTCAAAAGAAATGTTTCATGCCGATTTGTTGAATAATCTTTAGCAATGGAAAAGGAGAGACCACCTTACAATAATGCAAGTAGCTGCCTTGCCGGACTTGAAGTTTTGTTTCAAGAGAGCTGTGGCTTTTCAGATAAATAATTAAAATGAAATAAAAATAAATAATTGACTAACCGTATTAAAATGTTTCAGCTTTTAATAGCCAGTGCAGTAAAAAAAAAAAAAAAAAGAAATGTGTTTTGTTTCTTTGTTACAAAGGCAGAAGAAAAATTGTAAGGGAAAGATGGATAGATTTTACATTAATTAAGCAAATGGCATCAGTAAACCTGTAATTACATAGTTCAGTAGTTAAATTCGCTAGCTGCTGTAATCCAAGTACTCTACACAAAGCATGGCCATCCTGCAAGCATACACAATACAATAAGATACATACACAATGTAGAAGATGTATAAAAAAAATTGTAAGCTTGTTATAAAAATGACATTGTTGTTTTTATTAGTGTGAAAAAAGTAGGCATGATCTGTTGGCCAGGTAACCGTCAATCACGTTGGTGCAACAACCAATGTGCACTTTCATAATGAGTTGCCAATCATTTCTTTAAACTGTGATGGGTGGATTTGTTTTTGTTTCTGTCCTTCACATGAGGGGTAGCTCAGGTCATGGTATGGTCTGAGTGACAGCATAAATGCTTATGTTTATATTAGAAAATCAATACACTTTTGTGCAAGCATCATCCGAAAAGTAACAGGGCTCTTTCTAAAATGTAGAGGGTAAAAGTACAGGCTTTTCATAAAAAAAAAATGCAGCGAGTAGAAGTGAAAAGTATCACATATGGAAAATATTTGAGGAAAAAAATACCTAAGTACACCAAGAACGTATTTGTACTTTGATACTTGCCAACTCTGATATTTTCAGCTATTATATCAGTGAGGTTTGCATGCTAGCTAGGAATTGATCGAGCTTAGCTGGCTAATAAGGAAACAAGCCTAATTTACATATATTGTGTTAACAAACCTACTTACAGTAGTTCCGGATCAAAAAACTGGCTACCTTTAAGACAATTTTAACATGGTGTAGAAACCTTGGTAGTCTGATGGTATCTGTACTGTGATATATATTAGCATGTTTTTTTTTTGTCAGAGCTATGATACTTTTTTGCCGGTATAGTAAACTTACCACACTGTGGTACATGGGTCTTCCACATACTTTGGGACAATGGTACATGTATGTTACTATGCACCACATACCAGAATATTCTCAATAATATGTTATACATTTTTATGCACCATAATGGTAAATATACAACCAATGATGAGTGGGCCTAAGCATCTTGAGCCATCTCCCCCAGCGCACCAGAAAGACAGTGGGCACATGAATTTAAAGGGCATATGCCAACACCATTATAACAAAGTTTAAGAATAGGGGAATTTCATGTCCAAGCCTTCAAAAAGCCCCAGATGGCACTCAGTGCCAGTGTGATGTCAATTCAATATAATGTCACTTAATATGATGTTACACAGCAAGTCATTAACCACTTTTTGGCATAAATCTAAGGTATCATCCTAGCTAACCCGTCTGAGATCTCAAAATCCCTCTGCAACTTTGCTTCCTCAATATCGTGAGATCACACACCACAAGTTTGGTGATGATTGTATAATATCATTATAAATATTAGTAGGACTATATAAAAATCCAGTGGGTGCATTTTGCAAACGACCCAAAATAACTGACTTCCAGTTGACAAGAACCCATGACATGCAATGTGAAAGTTCTTCAGCTGAATGAGATCTAAATGTTACCGGGTTTTGCATGTATACATGCAAGTGTGTATGAGCTATGCAGCAAAGTCTTGTGCCACTCAGGCATCCAAATGGCTGCAGATTCCAACCTGCCTGCTGATTTTGAAAAAAACTGGAAAAAAAAAAACAAGGCTCTTCATCAGCTCTATTAGAACATCGTTCAAATTTTAGCTTTCACTTTTCAATTTTAGCTTTCACTTTTCAATTTTAGCTTTCACTTTTTAATTTTAGCTTTCACTTTTTAATTTTAGCTTTCACTTTCAAATTTTAGCTAATATCATCACTATTAGAACATCAGCACTATCAGAGGCATGACATGTCATAGTACTTGGGCCCTACTTATTTATATAGTAGGGTATCACTGTATTTTGTTGTTTTTAATCTTTTGGCTGCTCCTGTTGATGGGTTGCCACAGCGGACCAATTGATTCTCACAAACACTTCGCACAGGTTTACCTTTCCTGATGCATCCCTCTCGGGCTTGGAACTGGCACCGCATTCAGTGGCTGGGAATCAGACCTGGGTCTTTCTCATCGCAGGCGAGAACCTTACCACTGAGCTACCAATGTATGAAACGTTAGTTAAATACCATATTATATGTGGAACCATTATATCCAGTAATATGGTACTACCTGTACTATACCATAGTAGTATGTAACAACATATCTAATATGGTACAATACGGTACAAATATACCATATTATATACCTGCTGAACTTTGGGCACTGGTCCCAAGCCCGGATAAAATGGGAGGGTTGAGTCAGGAAAGGCATCCAGCGTAAACCTGTGCCAAGCTTGTATGTGCGAACCGTTGCCGGGAGACCAAAAACAACAACAACATATACCTATTGAACTTTTTGTTTCTTTTTTCCACGTTTTCTTTTTTCCACGTTTTGTGGAATACAGTACAATATAGTACTAGCAGCGTACCCATTGAGGTGCCACAATACTTGCCATAGTATTCACCAAAGTACAGTGGAAAATATCATAGTACTACCATGGTACCTACTGAAAAACCATAGTGCCTACCCTGGTACTTATAGAGTATAAAATCTCACGGTGACTACCATGGTAATGTCTGAAGAACCTCAGTAATACTATTGTATATAATTTTATGTATTTTAACACTACTAAGAGACTTGGATGCCTTCAATATCCCTCTAGTATAAGTGCTTAGATTTTTCTATGACATATGTACTCTACTGCAGCCTAGACTACCGCTTGGCATTATTTAGCCGCTGAAAGTATGGCAAGCCTTAAGCCTCTTTATGAGTTTTATAATTTAAAAGTGTCAGTTTGGTTGAAGAGCTCCTCGTCATTTAGTAGACAACATCTTAGCTAATATCAATCTGATTGCTGAATAAACTACTATGTACACTCTTCACTCAGTCAGACAGTTTATAATGTGATAAAATGATAAAATTATATGTATTGTCAAGTTGCTGGGCTACTCGAGTCTTTTGCAAGCAAGGGAAAGACAAGGGAAAACCAACACTATTTTAAATTAATACTGGTCAATATTATATATAATAATAGTCAATATTGGTCCTTGATGTTGGACCAATATTGCCTACAAGACACCGGCATAATGAAGAACGAATAACCCCAATACAATGAGCATATGAATAAAATAATAATAAAAAAAAACATTAAACATTATTTATAGCATTATTTTTTTTCTTAACTGAAATACATATTGAAATGCTTATACTGCTAATGCAACCTTTTCCTTCTTTCTGGCAGCTAAGTCAGATCCCTGACAGGTACTCAGTCAGGTCATGGTTGTGAGAGCTCTGAAAGCTAGACACTGATCTCCTAGGGAACATACTTCTGAGGGTAGTAAACACACATAAATTGCTTTGTCAGACACAAGCACCGTGAAAATAAGTCATCCAATTAAAAAAAAATTCTAGACTCACCATTAACCGGAAAGTAGCTGAAAGAAAAAAAGAGAAAAAAATAGCAGCAGTGGTATGAACATGTACAGGTTGTACAGGTCTGTGCAGCTTAACCCCTAAAACCTGTTCTGTAAAGCTGGGCGTTCTTCAGTTTGGATGTTGTAAGAACAGGCATTACACAGCATTAATGCTACAAATATACGTTGATATTCTGTTGTTTTGAGGTTGTACTTCCTTGCTATCATTCATTCATTCATTCATTCAATGTTATTCCAACTTCATTTCATTGTAGTCGTTCTACCTTTCAAAACCGTTTCACAGTCTGATGTCGTGTTTTGGGTGGCTACACAAGCTAATGCCAGGTATATTGTATGGCACTAGTTAATAACGACATTAAAGCTTCACAGTGAAAAATGAGGATGAGAAGATGTTAATAATAAAAGTGCATGAAGTTTGTGAGAAGTACAATGTTTAAATTTGAATAAACGTTCATTAGTGTGTATGGAGTTTAACAATAGTTAAAGCACAGCTCTTTATCTCTTTATCTACCTCCATGTTCTTGCTTGTGTTTGTTGAACTATTACTTATCTACAGAATGTACATAAAGTCAGGAAAACAATGGGAGTACTAAGGAAGACCAAGACACTCTATGTCTGCCCTTTCATCTAATGTCTGCCATTTTCTCCTGTAAGAAAATAAAATGCAAAAAGTGGCCAAAGTAAACTAGTAAATAAAATGATATGTATTTCGTTTAATTCCTCACACCCACTATATTAAAGTTTAAAAGTGTGTACAGGAAAAAATAAAACTTTCTTTCTTCAAGAATTAATTCCCTAATGTGTGTATTGTTCTTAAAATAACATCTCCTGTGACTATTAGTGAGATTTCCTTTTCTTCTCCAGGTCACTGTAACCACAATAGGATATGGAGACAAAGTTCCTCAGACATGGATAGGGAAGACCATTGCCTCCTGTTTTAGTGTGTTTGCCATCTCCTTCTTTGCTCTGCCTGCGGTATATGCTCTCTCTACACACACACATATATCTCACAATTCACATACCCTGTCTGGTGCCCTGAGGCAGTGTTTTCCTACAGAACCCCATGCAGTAATGGGGACCAGGGTTAATGGGGTCCATTAAAGTGAACGCATGCCCCAAGGGGCCTTGCTTCTCACATTTCACTTCATATAATGCACAACTGCAAGATTATTTCAGACAAACGCACCATACAATGTGAACACCATTTTGCATTGATGTTCCTTAAACTGATTTATAAATCTCTTGTCACACAAATGTATCTATATTCATTCTCCTCAATATAATGATTTGTTCAAGAGATTGATAATATATAATTTTGCAGCCTTTTGTAGATCTAGTATTTGTTTATATATGTGAAATGTTCTTAATAACTCTTTGGAGACATGATCATCGTTTCCAATATCTAGTTATAACTCTCGTTGCAGGGCATTCTGGGTTCCGGATTTGCGCTGAAGGTGCAGCAGAAACAGAGACAGAAGCATTTCAATCGCCAAATCCCGGCTGCTGCCTCACTTATACAGGTGTTCATGAAACTATATAAAGTATCTTAGGGTTTTACACTGCATGCTTGAAAGGAAACCGTGTTCATAATTATTATTATAGCTATGTGAGCTTCCTATTTCTAAGAATGAAAGATAAATATAGAATCCCTTTGTTTGTCTGTAGACCTTATGGCGATGCTACGCATGTGAGAAACCCACCGGCTGTCCAGCTACATGGAAAATATATGTGCTGATGGGGGACTACATCCCAGTTTTAAACTCTGAGAACTCAAGTCCTGGAAACTTCAGAAAACTTGTGAGAATAATGCTGTCTGTGATTGATGGCTGTGCTTTTTTAATTTGTTTTTATTTCTTTTCACTGTCCCTGTCACTTTCAACGCCATCGTCCTTCCTGTCGGATATTCTCAGAGCCCCTCTATAGGAGTAGGTCACTGTAACGTAAACCTCTGCATACTGCTGTACGGTTTGCCCAAGGCCCATTCACATGCGCACCTGGTAAAGGTAAATAGAGCTAGGTGTATTAGAAGTCTATAAGTGACACTGGGTCATGGTAGGCATTTGTTTCGATTTAATCTCAGGTGTGTAGCGCAGCGATGAGTGTAATGGATGAGATTGTATGTTGTGAATTCTGCTTGAGTAAAGAACGCACGCTGCTGTAGGATGAGATACGAGTTTGTAGTTGGGCTGGGCGTTTTAGTAAATGCACTGAAGTCATGGGACAGGCACTGAATGAACGCTGCACTCTCAATCTCTTTCACTCCCTCTCTCGTATCCCTCCCTCTCTCCGTCGCTCTCTTCCCCTGGACACCCAGTTGACCTCAGTCCCCTTTGTCTTCCTCACACAAAGACACAGTCAGTTGAGATGATGTCACGGCCGCCTCTTTCCTGGGAACAAACCTTTGTGTAGCGAAACAACAACAAAAAAATCTTTGTGTAGCTCTTACTCCAAACATATTGGGAAAACCTCAGCCACTTCCACCTCTTTCTCTGCATGGGTGTGTGACTGTCCTTTGTTCACAGACCAGCCATTCATTTCTTCCTCATTTCGAAAGCAGTCATTCACTTCTCCCATCTACTGTCCTCCTTCATTGGTATTTCAGATTAATGGGAAAATTTTTATTTCAGCCGGTTTTCTCTTAAATTCGGTCATGACAGACAGAGCTCTGAGTAAGGACGTGTTGAGTAAGCAGACACTAAAGATGCAAGATTCACAAAACGTGCAGAAAAGGAATCATGGAATTCCCTGTTTGGATGCATGGATAGTTGGGAAATTCTTTCAGAAGGGCAGATTTACATTTTAATTTAGTTGCTAATGTGTTCGAACCTGTGATGTGAGTTACAAAGATTTTAGATACCTCCATGCCAAAAGGAAACAAAGGCGTTTGTTTGTTGCATTACATTTAAAATCTGTTTGGTGAAACGGCTCTTTGTTGGCCAAAGTGTGTGGAAAATGACTTGCGTCACAGCTTAAGTGATTATGAATTTTTGCTTGTTTTCTGTAAAAAAAAAAAAAAAAAAGAAAGAAAAAAGGGGGGGCTGATGGTCCACAGTTATGAGCGTTCCTTATCACCATTACTCATGATGCCATTTTTCCTTTGACTTCATTAAAGCTCTTGTATAATTCACGTTCATGTTAAAGATAGTCTTTTGAGTTGAGCCAAATACCATGAAGGTATTTTAAATAACTCATCATCAGTTTGCTAACAGATGCTTCTCTTTTAAGTCCTACACCCTCTGGCACTCTGTTATCTCCATTCTGCTTTGTGTACAGAACAGACGATACAGACGGAGGCTGAAGTCTACACGCGATAATGGTTCTCTGGGAAATTCAGGAGAAAAAGCTCTGTCTATCCCTCAGATCACATATGACCATATAGATGACAAGGAGGACAAGCGAGAGGTCCCTTTCTTCTTAGAGGAATCTACAGGTACAAACAGTAGAATCTGAACTGTAGCCAAATTCAGTTCATTATAATGATTAATTAATTTATATAGTTAATTTTGGTTTAATAATGTATGTTATACATATGGTTTAAAACCATGAATATTATTAAAACAGCTCTTCATAAATAATACTGCCAGCACCCCTAGTATTCATTTACCCAGCGCAAATTAGATAGCATTCCCTTTAAAAGATACGATGGGTGTTCAAGTTAAACCAGGATTTTTGATTCTGCAGAATAACAGAACATCATCCCCTGCTACACTAGTGCACTTATCCCAGCATTTCACTAGTGCTTGGATACCGTCAAGGTTGTTTTCTCGGTACGCCAGAGGGTTGATCAGACTGCCTGCTTCTCGTCTGAAACACTGGCCTCGCAGGAACTCCTTAAATGGCCCAAACATGTGAAAATCACTTGTAGAGGTCAGGACTGTACAGTGGGTGTACACTGGATGGCAATAACTGGCAGCCGTAGACAGTTGTGTCTATTCCACAAGTTGATAAGTTATCCATAGGGTTTTCAAATATCAGTTATTCCATTCCCTGAATGTTCGCAGGAATGCCTGCTGTTGGCTCTGAGCTACCTCGGCCGGCATCATCATTCATAGAAGTTCAACCATTCAAATGTTATTCCTGCGGCTAAAAGTCCCATAACCGTACTGTGCATAAAGTCTTTTTTAAATATTGTATGTAATTTCAATTTTCTTTCTCTTTTTTTGTAATATCAGTTTTTTGCCTTTATTCACAAGAAATTTCATTTCACGTCCCAGTCTGATTTGTATTTTTTTTAAATATATTTTTATTTCAAGCTTGCCTTTGGTGTAGTATGTTGAACTGTTTTGTCCAGCAGTTTTTTTTATTTTATTTTATCTCCTGTGCATTTAGTATAAGCAGTAATCCAGTGGAAAAACAATAAAATAGATAAAAGTGTGCTTGACTTGGATGATTTTCCATACTGAGGAGAGATGCTATTTTCCATATGTGACTGGAACACATCCTGTACAAAAAAAAGGAGTTCGTGCAAAACAAAACCACGCCTTCTTGCTGTTAAAAAGGCAGTTTTGCAGGCTTTTACAGGTTCTTCCTGTCGAATAACTTTAACATAAAAGCAGATAGAGCGCTCAGCACAGAAACCGGTTCTTGGGAGGAAAAAAGTCTCTTCTGAGGCTTAATTAGTTCAGTGGAGAGATTATAGCATAGAGCCATATGCCTGTAAGGCTTTGAACCTAATCAAAAGGAAAAAAAAAAACCCGAAGCATTAACACTGAATGATCATGGAGCAATCAAATGGCCTTCAAGATGTAGAGTTATCTAAAATGAAGAGGGGAAGAAATGGGCTTTCAGATGTGGAATCATCTGGATTTAGCACAAAAACTGCTGTACAAGGCCGACTGATTAAAAAAACAAAAAACATTCTGCATGTTAGATTTATTAGATGCTACATGTACATGTAAGATTCAAATCTTGATATACTGTAGCACCAGGTTGTAATTAGAGAACTAATGCTTGGCCTGGCCTGTTACCTATTTTTACCCCTGCAGGCATCACGAAGATGTTCAGACAGACAGGTAAGCCCCATGTCCCAGATTTGATATGTTGTTTTGATTTATTTATTGTAGCTACATCAACGGTGCTCTTTTTTGTGCAAATGCTTGATGTCAGTTTTCCATTAACAAACAAGCAGTGTCTCGGATCGAACAGATGAATGGATGAATGGATTGAAGAAACAGAACCGAAATATTCTACAAAGAAGGAAGTAGAAACATAGTGTACACTGCAAGTGACGTATAGATACACGCCCAGTATCAAACAAGGAAGTAGTTTTGACTTCAAAAAAACCCGAAGGAGATAAAATTCTTATGAACAAGTGGTCATAATCACTAGCAGATAGCAACCTATATGATTTTCCACCACAAAAGTGTTTCCCTGACTGACAATAAAATTAGATATGTACTCCCTTTTTTAAGAAAGGATAACTGTTATGTTACACAACAGAGCATTGGTGCGGTGCAGTTAATTATACACATACAAACACAAAGTGACATCTTTTGTGCAGTAATTGCATTATAATTAGGGGCCAACCCAAAAAACCTGGTGAGAGAGCTGACTGGGCACTTGTTGCCCATCCCTTGTCAGGTGCCACTGTAAGAAGATAAGCAATATTATTCACATCACATGGTTTTAATCTTATAGCGTATCAGTGTATATTACAATATAGTGCTGTGCAGTGAATGTTTTCTTTTTATACCCCAAAGAAGCCAGGGACAAGAATAGCAGCAAGCAGAAAGGGTTAAGGGTCATGCTTAAGCACTCAAGAGCCCAGTGGTGGCACTTTAGTGGCCAAGGGGTGTAAAGCCCTACTGTAACTCCTAACACTTGAATCACTACTACTCTCTAGTACACAAAGATACATTTAGTAAATACAAAATGCAGTTTTTAAATGATGATTCCATTTATTAAGGGAAAAAGTAATTGCCCATAAACCAATAAATAACTGGTTGTGCAAGCCTTGACGGCATTAACTGCGAACAAGTGTTTGTGATAACTGCCTATGACTCTTTCACATCACTGTGGAGGAATTTTAGCCCACTCTTCTATGCAGAATTGTTCTAATTCAGCCACACTGGAGGGTTTTCAAGCATGAACAGCATGTTTAAGGCTCTCAATCGGATTTATGGCCAAACTTTGACTAGGCCACTTATGTATTTTTTGAGCCATTAAGGGGTGGACTTGCTTTTGTGTTTCGGCTCATTGTCCTGCTGTAAAACGAGTGAGCCTGAGCATGAGGTCACAAACTGATGGCCGGACAGTTTCCTTCAGAATTTTCTGGTAGAGCGTTCATGGTTCCATCAATTGGCAAGTCGTCCAGGTCCTGAAGCTGCAAAGCAGTCTCACACCATCAAACACTACCACTACCATGTTTGACTGTTAATTTAGTTAAAACTAAATGCTGTGTTAGTTTTGCTCCAGATGTAACGGGATGCACACCCTCCAAAAAGTACAATTTTTGTTTTATCAGTCCAAAGAAAATTTGCCCAAAAGTCTTCAAGATAATCAAGATGTTTTTTGGGAAATGTAAGACGAGCCTTTGTGTTCTTTTTTGGTCAGCTTTCGGCTTGGAGCTCTCCCATTGAGGCCATTTTTGCCCTGTCTCTTTCTTATTGTTGAATCATGAACACTGACCTTAACTGAGGCAAACAAGGTCTTCCAGTTCTTTAGATGTTGTTCTGGGTTCTTTTATGAGCTCCTGGATGAGTCTGCTTTGGGCCCTTGGAGTCTAGTCATGTCACTCTTCCAAGTTTTCTCAATTTGTGGATAATGGCTCTCATGGTGGTTCACTGGAGTCAAAAAGCCATAAAATGGCTTGGTAACCCTTTCCAGACTGATACATGTCAATTACTTTATCTTGAATTTCTTTAGATTGTGTTGCATTACTTTTTTGTAGGGCTTTTATTGTGCTTCACTTTGTCAGCCAGGTTCTATTTAAGTGGTTTCTTGGATTCAAAAGGTCTTGCAATAATCAGACCTGGGTGTGGCAAGTGAAATTTAACTCAGCTCTCCACAAATAACAGTTCATTCAGGATTTTGTGGGATATGGTGGGAATTACTTTTTCACATTGGTCCAGGAAGCTTTAGAAAGTTTTTTTCCCCCCTTAATACATTAAATCACCATTTAAAAATGCTTTGTGTAATATTAAAATTAGTTTGATGATTTAAATAATTTAAATGTGAAAAATATGTAAAAATCAGGAAAGGGCAAATACTTTTTCGTGGCACTGCAATTGACTTTTATTTATTGTCTGTTTATCTATTTCATGTCCAAACCATACTCTAGCATACTCTACACACACAATGTAACACATAATACACATCTGTGTAGGTTCCATGTGTGTAGTCAGATGAACAGTGGATGCTTGCACTTTAGGTACTGCTGTGCCAGGTTCTGTGCTGTATCAGGTTATGACCTGATATAATTAAAGTTTTTTTAATGTGAAGGATACTTATTACAAAATCTGTAAGAACGATCTAAATCAATATAAATCTTAAAAATAAAAAATAAAACTTACTTTGCTATGCTGTGCTGCGCTGCTGTAGTTCAGAGTCTGATAATATGTTCATTTAGCTTGATCGTTCTATCTGAAGTTACTTATTCTCTTTTATCCTAAATGAAGTAGAAGAGCAACTGTTGGTGTTTGTGGGAAAATGATAAAACAGCTTCACGAGAACAACCGTTTTAGGCCATCAGTGTTCAGAGCTAAAGCTCAGCGTTGTTGGGTTTGCACAACATCCGGCTTATCTCAGTGTTATCAGTCTGCTCTGGTGGCCTGAGAGAATCTCTGAATGGGGCTGTGGCTCCAGGACCCTGCTGTCACCAGGCACTGTGTTTGTTTTTATTGGCTGGGGCCCTACATAACCGAATGTGTTTGTGCAAAACTGTGGAGCTATTAATAAAAACGGGTTGTTTTCTTTTTCCTTATTATTCTCTCACTCACTCGTTCGGTCTGTTTCCCCATCCATCTGCCTCTATTTATTTTTCCCTTTCTCTCATTCCCTGCCAGCTGTACCACTCTGACAAAAGTGATTATCTACCAGTTGCACGCTTAGTAAGCTTTTTCTGAATTTGTTTTTATTTCCAAATAAAATCACTGGTTATAAATCTTTAACAAAATGGCTCATTTTATTAAGTACTTCTGCTGAGATTTGAGAGGTTTTAAACATTATATGTTTAGAGATCTCTTTCAGAGTAAAATCATTTTAAGAATGTTAGGATCACAGCATAGATTTTATTTTATGGTATGGCTAAAGGTAAAAGCAAATTTGTAGCATTATAGTAATTTATTTGAGACTTCAGATCTTTTTTATTCCAAAATTTTCCCGTCATATAGTTGATAATGTCAAATTTCGAAAGCTGTTTCATATTAACAACAGAGACGTTTTTATTTTATTACAATTGCAGTTTAATTTAACTTTATTGATGCCTGTTTTTAGTTATTGACTTTTAAATCTACGTCTGAATGATTAAAAGGTTATATATATACAATTACATAGTTTTATATTATAATTATGAAAGCTAATTAATAACCGTAATTCCTTGATATTCGCCGACAGCAACCTCCACCAGTATCATGTGTTTTTTAGAAATTAATGCAAATGCTTGGGTAAATGGAAGATATTTTCTTTTCTCCTTATATAGTTTTGATTTGCCCAGAATAAGATTTTTTTAGTGTGCAATTTTCTGTGTGTTTTTTTTTTTTTATGCATGTCCACAGACTGCCAGCACTCATGGTCTGCTTTCAATCTTGCATGCCCTGCTTCTCCAGGTATCATCAACTGCATTTCCTTTCTTTTGCTTTATCCTGTTGATCATCTCAGTAGTTGCAGTTTTTGGTTTATTTGGTGTATTAGATATGATTTCCCCTTCCTTATTGCTACAGGTAGAAAAAAGCTGGAGGGACATCTGGATATCTCGCGTACCAGCAGCCTAGTGGATGACATGGACTTTTCCAGTGAATATATCCCACTCTCCATGGTGACAGACGCTTCACAGTGAGTACAGAGTACTTCCTGCATTATTCGCCATGAATTCAAATCATTCATTCATCAATGCACATATCCGCCCAGGTCCACACACTGAATGTTGCCCATTAATTATGTGCTCTCGTATGCTGAGTCCTTCTAAAGCACTTTCCTGCACTCAGAGCTCAGTGATGTGTTAAGTATTTCAGACCTCAGAGTAATGGGCTTTTAGTGCACTCTGTTGTAAGGTGTAAGAAAGAAATGCATTCACCAAGGCTAAAGCTATGCAACTGTATGTTAACTGATACCTGCATTATGGTGAGCGCCTATACAGCCGGGATGTGGATTACTTATTTGTCATAAAGTAGTGCTAATACGTTTGGGTTTGTTGCTGTTAACGCTGTAAGACAAGGTCTGGGATTTATGCAGTGGAGCCCCAAAATATAATTCTTAAAAAAAAATGTATGACATCTTTTTAGTGACTTATTTTAAAATGTTATTTGACAGATATTAAATGCATTGCTTGTCTTGCAGTTCTAATTGTTGCACTTACAATATCACTGCCCCACACTCTTCCAAAGGTATTGTACTATTGCACATAGAGGTCTGAAATGAAAATTGCAACAAGTGCTATTACAGGTTCATTAGGGTAGAAATAACATTGCATAGCAGCTGTCTATAAGGTCAGATTGGACTAGATTAATATAATTCCATGAATTCGTTTAATAACAAGTACCTGAATTAGAATCTAATCAATTTCTGCAAAATAATAATAATAATAATAATAATAATAATAATAATAATAATAATAAAACAGTGACTGTGATATGCCATTCATACTCTATTAAATGTTTAGAAAAGAGGAATTATGTAATGAATCATGTATGTGCATGTATCAGAAATACCTATTAAATCCTTATTTCCATATGCAAGGCCTGAGAAAAAGAATAAAAATACACTTTTTTGATTCCCTTTAATAAAAATGATTTAGAAATTTGATCCTAAGCTACTGCTGGTTTTACAGTATATAATTGTTATTAGTAATGAAAATAGCATTTATTTATTGACTGTATATGTAATTTAAAATGTGTACAATACAGAATTTTATGATTTTTATGATGGTGGAAAAAAAAACTAATTGTGCTTTATGCAATTTAACACTTTAAACTGGTTGTTATTTTTCATCGTAAGGTAATTATTTAACTATTACTAGAAATTATTTAGTTTGCAGAGAAACTAATAAGAAAATACAGTATGTAGTTACATGAGAAAGAAGTATAAATCCACTACTGGCTCCAAGTACATTTGAAGGTTCTTGGTATAAAGTTCACATACTGTACCATTTTAATAGTTTTATATTTTTGTGCAAAAAAAGGTATGCAAACCTCTCTGAGACAGTCTCATCAGTGTTTTCAGTTATCACTCTCTCCTTCAGTTTACTGATAAGGGATTATTTGATAAAGCTGGCCGTACTGTTGACACAGCAGTTAGATAGTTCCAGGTACAGTATCTTTTTTATGATTACACTATTTTCTGTTGAATGAACTCAGATCCTTATGTTTGTTTCAGATTTTTTTAAATTCTGGGCAAATGGGCATTTCACATTATTTGGTTGAACAGAAGTATGGAAGGCTAAAACTACACACCAGCCATGTTGTCTATTCCTAACAAATAGGCTTTTATTGACTGGTGTGTAAACTATGTATAACTACTTATATTAGAATAAAGCAGTTTAAGTCTTTTTTTAACTGCCATTGCATATTTTAACTCAGACTGTTTCATTATACAAACTCTCATTTGTGAGAAGCTTTTCATTGCTTCTCTTTTTCTGCCTGTGGCCTGTCTCGACTGCTATCTGCAAACTACATTAGATCTGTTGAACCAAACCCCGCCGGCTGGTAGACAGCATTCAGAGCGTTACAGTATATCTACACAGAGTTGGAGGTGTTAATGGGTTGTGTGAGAACCGTTAGACCAATGTTAGTAAAAGGGGATTAAGGGTGTGAAGAGAGGGGCCTTTTTTGGTGCAGCAGTGTTTCTGTTTCTGTTGCCATTAGGAGGTTTAATGTTATATGCGGTATGCTTTGACCTGTAAAACTTTTTTGAGTTTGTAGACTTTACAGTACCCATTTTAGGCAGAATGATAAGATGATCCACTTCATCTTTGGTTAGGTATTTATAACATCTGGAGTTAATAGCTATATTTGTTGTGGGGAAACTGAAAGCATATCACCTGGTTTAACTTGTATAAATACTGTATATTTAAAAAAAAACCTGCAAAATACTTTACAAATCAAGAAGAAGGTCAAAAAGCGAGCAGGTGAAAATCACTTAATTTATTGCCATCCTCACTGCCAAGGCTTTAGGGTAAGCTACACAAATCTGGAATCAAGGGGGCAAGATTGTTATCTACCATTCTCATCCCACCAGAGCAGAGATCTCCAGTCCTGGAAGGTTTGAAAATTCTTCTGCTCAAACACAGCTGACTCAACTAATCTGTTAATTACTAGATTCAGTGGGTGTGTTTAGGTGTGAGTGAATTTGGACAATAGCCCTAGAGAAATTCCAATGCCTTTTTTTATTATTCCCTGGCTGGAAAGGAGGTGGGTAAGCACCTACTAACTCTGAAATGGGTTAATCAGAGCACATCAGAACTTTTCCTGAACTATTCCCTGAACTTTTGCACCATGCCAGCTGGCGATGGGTGGAATGAGCCTGCATATCGACAGTGAATTGGCATGTCTGAGACAATTGTGTGTCTCTGGATGACCTGTTTGAAATGTCCATCCATCTAAACTGTCACGAGCAACCGAGGGACGAACACAGCAGCCTTAGCAGTTAGCCCGTGTTGCGTGGACGGTAAACCCAAACGCGGAAGCAGCGCGAGTAGGCAGGATAACCACGCGTTTACTCTTAGAACTCTCTTACAGCAAGAGCAAGGATCTACACAAATAAACCCGCGTTCTAGCAACACACACTCAATCAAGGAAGCAACCTGAATAGGTGAGTACTCACGGAACCTTTGGTGAAGCGATAGCGAAGGCATGAATGAACTCAATGACTGAGCGATGTGAAGCGCCATCTTGTTTCCTTTTATGCTTTCTGAAAGCGCGACCGTCTTACTTCCGGGTCCTCGTGCCGGTCGCGGTGCGAGTGTGCATGACAGTACCCCCCTGTCCAGGACCGACTCCCGACGGTCCAGGGGTGGAGGATACCCGACGACGGTAGTCCCGTATGAGCTCGGGGTCCAGGATGAACCGGGCTGGAATCCAAGACCGTTCCTCGGGGCCATAGCCCTCCCAGTCAACTAGGTACTGCATACCTCTGCCCCGGGGACGCGAGTCGAGGATCCGGCGTACAGTATAG
>JAAGKR010000858.1:115677-157812 GCA_011419295.1 Clarias macrocephalus | reverse complement strand
CCATTTTCTTTACTTTCACTTTATGATCTGTATTATAATTTTGTGATGCTGAATGAGGCCGATAAAGGATTTGTGCTGAACGTTATTCTCGGCTCTGAGCTCTTTTTTCCCTCGCAAAGCGTCACGCCATATTTAAGCTTATTTAACTTTGATTTCAAGCATAAGAAAGGCAACAGCTTTATTACGCAAAGGTGTTCCTTTAATTCAAAACAACTACTTTGAGATTTATATCCGCTTGTCTTTTTTGAACTACACTAGAATCCCCCATCCAACCACCGCTGTTAAAAAAAGGAACTCGGTAACTTTTACTCTGAGTAAATTTTTAATGCACTACTTTTTTACTTTTACTTGAGTAGATTTTTATAATGGTAACTTTACTTGTACTTTAGTAAAATTTCACTGAAGTAACAGTACTTGTACTTGAATACACCTCTGGCTACGTTAGCCTCATAGATCAAGGCTAGGTAGTTCAGAACAGAAACCATTTTCTTTCATTTTCAAAAAAGCACTTTTAACCATATAAACAGGATATTTAGAACTCAAATACACAGCTTGTTGCTTTTTAGATGAAGAAACTTGCACATCCTCAAAAATTTTCTTTTGATTTTGTAAATTTGCGACATAAAATCTTTGCTTAGCATATGTGCATGTGTTCTCACGCGTTCATGTGCGTACCTGTATGAAGCAGCTGAGTAGGCTGCCTCTGGACAGGGCTGCAGTAAGAGTCCTCCACAGGACCGGAGGAGTGCGGGAGGAAACAGGGCGAGTGTAGGCAATGCCTCCTGTGAAGTCCTCCATCCCCTCAGAAATGTTGCCTCCCTTTAGGCTGCTGTAGGAGCCGATCAACCTACACACATACACACACATATCTCTTACTGTCCTTGTCGAGAAGTAACTAATTCATAATTTAGCCAAGTAATATAATGTTAGTAGTATAAAGTAGTATTATGCTAGGTATGAACATAAACCTGACATTTAGCTTTTAAACAAAACCTGCTGTTTTAATCTATACTAAAAAAGCAGTTTTCTTTATCATGACTTGTCTGAAGGTCTCAATTGTACTTGTTCCTTTAGACGTTATTTCCATACACTTTCTATTACACTAAGACACATAACCCGTGTATTCAATCGGTTTTGAAGGCGTTTTATCCTGTCCGCCCTTCGTTGGGACTCTACTGACGCATGGGTATGGAGTAGGATCTCAACAGTCATTTGTTTACACGCAATTAGATAGCAAAAGCGGCCTAAGAGCGACAGGAAGCTGTGTCACTGCTGCTCTTCTGTCCCACATGCTCTCACACAGTCATACACACATATGCTGAAACTGACTTGGCGTACGCCTTCTCCACCAGGGCGCTCCAGAACTCGTTCTTAGTGCGCGAGTAGCTGAAGAGCAGACGGCCTCCTCGCACAGGCAACCTGTCATCCACCACCACCTCCACCCACTCACCATACTGCCAGAACTAGAGAGAGCGAGAGAGAGAGAGAAAGTCACTTCAAATAATCAGGTTAATAGCAAGACTAACTCTATTTCCAGGGTGAGGCAATAACTTTAATGTGATGATACCTTGCTTTTAGCATTTGTGGTTAAAAAAAGCAATAGACGCATACAAAATACACATAATACAGAACCATTCTACGTCTATTGCAAACTGCATGGATGACTGCAACAATTTGCGATGTTGGTTCTTTCTATTCATACTAGCACTGGATAAATCTTTTATACAAACGGTGAACTGGTTTTCTTTAGGTTTCTTGAATCAGCTGATCGGAATCACATTGAATCTGGAGCCTGTCCCGGGAACATACTGTAGGATGCAAAGTGGAAATACAGCCTGGAAGGAACTCCAATCCATTGCAGAACACAATTACACAAATACACACACTTGCATGTTAACTCACACATGAGGGAAATTTGCCAGTTCAATTACAGTATGTTTCTTCAAGATGGGAGAAACTACATTCATTATCATTATATGTAATTTAGTAACTACAATCAAACTATTTGTATAGCACTGTGACCTCACACCTCCGGGGTCGAGAGTTCAATTCCTGCCTTTGGTCCGTGTGCAGGGGGTTTGCATGTTTTCACCCTACGTTATCCTGTTTCCACCCACAGTCCAAAGACATACAGATTAGGCTAACTGGCATTATGTGTGTGAATGAGTGTGTAAGTTTGTGTGTGCCCTGCGATGGCTTTGCACCATATCCAGGGTGTAACCCGCCTAGGCTCCAGGCTCATGTATACAGAGTGGGCCATTTATAAGGATACACCTTAATAAAATGGGAATGGTTGGTGATATTAATGTCCTGTTTGTGGCACATTAGTATATGTGACCACCTTAGACTTTTATCTTTGGGGTCATCTGAAGGCAATTGTCTATGGTGTGAAGATACGAGATGTGCAGCACCTGAAACTACGGATACTGGAAGCCTGTGCTGGCGTTTCTCCTGCGGTGTTGCTATCAGTGTGCGAAGAGTGGGAGAAGAGGGTTGCATTGACAATCCATCACAGTGGGCAGCACATTGAACACATTTTATAAGTGGTCAGAAACTTATAAAGAATAAAGGTACGTTAAAACCAAGCACACCATTGTTTTTCTTGTGAAATTCCCAATGAGTTTGATGTGTCACATGACCCTCTTCCTATTGAAAAAACAAAAGTTGGATCCAAGATGGCCGACTTCCAAATGGCCACCATGGTCACCACCCATCTTGAAAAGTTTGCCCCCTCACATATACTAATGTGCCACAAACAGGACGTTAATATCACCAACCATTCCCATTTTATTAAGGTGTATCCATATAAATGGCCCACCCTGTAGTATAAATGGTATAGGAAAAAAAAAATCTTGAATGAATACATGAAATAATTTTGTAACTTAGGTACTTTGTTACCAAATTGTTTCAAATATTTTTCCTAATTCCTTGATCTGCCCATTTCATACCACTCTAACCGTTCTAATCATGTCATATTAGATTTTTTGTTCTCTTTTCTTGTCTTATTGTTACATTTATCGTTTGCATTTCTGCACATTTACTGTGGTTCTATGTTATAGCTGTCAGCACTCCGTCCACCAGCTTCCTGAGAAGGTCAAAGGAAATCGTCACTTAAACTTCGACAGAGCTCCTCGGCTTGTGCTGACCTGTTGGCTGGTATGAATGTGACTGGCTGTGCGCAAGTGTGCATCTGTATCTGCGCATTCATTCCCTTGAGCAATGGCTACATGTCAGAACACCTAAATCAGTACCATAAACAACATTCTTTTACTTTCTTTTACCCTTCTTTTATCTCTTTCTCTCCTTCGCTTACACCTGAAAACCACTTCCATAATAAAAGACACCCACGTCTCCCCTGCATTTCCTCACTGAACCTAATGACCGAGCATGAGCTCAACTATGCTTTGAAGTTTAACTGTTAGTTCCAAAGAGGACCTGCAGTTTACACAAGTAAAATACATCTGAGACTGACAAGGATGGTAGAACACATCAGTGAAAATAATCACTGTTGCTGCATTAAAGGTGATTATTTTCCTTGAAGAGCAAGTGGTTGAATCAGCTATTTGATTGAACTGTTGCTAAAAATACATATTAAAATGAATGCATTAATAACGTATAATACTGTGATTTGCCTTGTACTGATCACTATTGTCAGAGCTGCTATTATAGAAAATGTATCAATACCTTTGGACCTTACAGACTGTAGGATTAAAAAATACCATGGTACACAGTACTGCGCAAAAGTCTTGCACCCCTTATTTCTTCGTATTTTGATCCCAAAGAGTCAGACTTTCTTTTATTTTTAATGTAGTCTCGAGGACTACACTTCTCCAGGCTTCCTGAAGGACTTTTTTTTTTTTTTCGGGCAAGTTTTTTCTAAGTAGCTTCAGAGGAATGTTTTTTTGTGATTAGTATACTGGTGATGCTGAATACTGAGTGGTTGGAACAGACGAGAGGGGGAAATGCGGTTGCTGCTGAGGTTGATGCATAAGTTGATCCAAAAGTATTTTTAAATTGCACTGTTTTGCACTCTGCGGAACGTTGCAACCAATCATTTCTTTAAATTAATGTATTTCGCTTAATTGAATATGAAACATTAGGGGTGGCTCAGGACTGTATAACTGAAGCTTTCCTTTAGGTGACTTAATAGCATGTTTTGTGATTATTTTTACATCCAGATTATCACGATGATGCCAGAAATATACAATACTGTGCAAAAGTCTTAGGCACCATATTATCTGTAGTACGAATTTCATTATATAAGTTTATTATGTCTGCATTATTATGGACAAGACCATTCCCTACAAAGATACACTAAAATCAATGAATAAATAACATTATAGAAGAACATTTGCATGCCTGTAAAGGAAGCCACATATTACATGACAGACCAGTTTTCAGATGGGGCTTTGCATAAAAACAGAAAGGATCGAGTGTGACAAAGTTACCAAAAGAGCTCATATTCTCCAGCAGGCTCAGTAAAACCTAACAGCTGTTTTAGTTACAGTATTGTGCAAAAGTCTTGGGAAAATCCAAACAAAATCCATATGCAATGATGCTTTTGAAAACATTAAAAGAAACTTCTATAAAAAGCACTAAGTAATAACACAAACAATAAACGGTCAATATTTGGTGTGGAAACTCTTTGCTTGAACATAAGTGGTAGTGTTCGCTACAGATGTGTGCAGTATTCTATGTAAAACAGCTGTTAGGTTTTACTGAGCATGCTGGAGAATAGGAGTTCTTTAGGTAACTTCGTCACACTCGCTCCTTTCTATTTACATTACAAACCCAGGAGCCTACGTTATTGATTTTTTTTTTCCCACCTGAAAACTGGTCTGTTATGTATGTAATATGTCGCACAAAATACAAAAAGCTATTTTTCACCTCATGTACGATTCTGAAAACCTCATGGATTATTTAATTACCAATCACTTCTTGAACATTTTCTTGTTGTATATGTCTCGTTGAAATAACTGTGAGAATTACACATGAGTTAAATATAGCAGGAATTGTTGCAAGCCAGGTTAAGCAATCGACCCACAACTAGAAAATCATGCCTCATGCCAGATGTGGTTCTGAAGTGATATCACACAGACTTGTTGGTATAGGTTAAGTCAGAACAGGAATTGAGAATAATTTATAAAAAAAAACAGTTTTTGTTTGTTTGTTTAAAGGTATATTTGAACTGGAAACCCAGAACTTAATAATAAGATGCAGTATATATATATATATATATATATATATTTATATATGTAAAATTCATTCTGCAATGAAAGACAAAACTGAACAGAGAATGCTTTGTTGAAAACGATTCAAGTTTAGAGGCAGTTATAAGTCAAAGGCCACACATTATTATGGGATATTTATATTCCATTCAAATTATAAGAACATAACCCTATAACACTGTCTTCATTAAAGCTATAATACAACCCACATTCCAGAAATGGGATATTGGGGCAATATGGTAATTGGCAATAAAAACAAAAAGGAGTCATCTGTAAAGTCTCTTCGCCTTGTTCTATGTTGAAAATGATACCAGAACTCAACTCAAACATTGATTTGATGAGTTACCAAGTGAATTTAGTTGTTTGTTTAAAAAAATAGACACTCATTTCAAATCTGGTGACAGCAACATCCTCCAAAAAAGTTGTGACAGGGCCAGTTTAATACTAAGAGCATTGTGACATGGAGAAATTACAAAACGGCGAAAAAACATTACTGTGTTAAACAGGTGAACCAATTATGTTTCAGTATAGAAGGAGTTTTAAAGAAAAGCCTAGTCCTTCTAGAGCAAGGATGGGGTAAGGCTCACCGATTTGACAAAAGATGCACCAGCAAATTATCCAATATTTTCAGGATAACAATTCTCAATGTCAGTCCACATTATCATCAAGAAATGTGAGGACACCCTTCAGGACTGCATTCTGCTCAGAGTACTGGTCTCTGTGTACTGGCCTGGCTGCTCCAACAATAGCATCCACCAGATTGGAAATGAGTGCATATTTTCAACAAGCAATTCAATTCACATGGTCAGCCATCAAATAAGGAGTTGTTTTAAGTTATACAAATAATATTTGTTATAGTTTTCAATATAGTAAAATATAGTACAGCTTTAGAGATGACTTTTGTTCTTTTCATTGGTAATTCCCATACTGACCCAAGTTTTTGCAACTTAGAACAAAGTTACAACTTAAGAACTTAGGACAAAATAAGTTTACCTTAAGGTCATGCATACTTTAGTGCACTTTCCATGTTGACTCTCACTGCAGTTTAAATTAAATTGAGACTTTTTACTTCTTACACCATGCAATTGTCAAACACTGAATATATCCTGGTTGCTCAAATACATCAATATGTTTGGGGTGAGTGCCAAATTATGTAAGAAATATAATTTTCTACAAAGTGTTCATGGATCATACAAGTTCAGATTTTTGCTGCTCAGCTAAAACATCATATTATTTAGGAAATCTGTTCATGTAGCTGCAGGAAAATGTGGAGAATGTACTTTCATGCTGTCAGGAGCCTGATGTCTCTGTTTCTCTCACCTTCCCCTAAAGCACTTGTAAAAAAAAAAAAAAAAAAAAAAGGATGTCAAAAATCTTAAACACCTGGATGGATTTTTAAGCTTTGTGCCAAACACAGAGCTCCCAAATTGACAATTGCTCTTGAATGAATAATGATAGCATGTGTGTGAGGTGAGGGGGGGTGAGGGGGGGGATCAATGTCAGCATGAGATGATGGGGATGTTCAGTGGTGGTGGTGGGGGGGGGGGGGTGCACACGTGGGAGTTGAACAATCCCCACAACGCCCCTGAGGAAAAAGGGCTTGATAATGCTTATTAGCACCCCTGTCTAAATCTGTCTCAGACACACATGAAAAATTAACCTCGATCCTGACTCCAGCTCATAAACCAAGTCCTTTGTGTAAATGCCTGACTTTTGACACCATCACAGTTTATGGTTCCATTCATTCGTGTATTCATATGCTAATAAGCTGCGTCTTGTGAAATGAAGACTCGACTCGTAACAGAATTTTCAGTCGCCCATCTTCGGGCGCTCATCTGTCTTACCCTGAAGCGGAAGATTCCAGCATAGGACGCATCTATGGTTTGTCCTGATGGAACCACTTTTTCATACAAAGTAGGGTGCATGGTGAGACAGGAGAGAGCAGCGAGAAACCAGCAGTTACCTAGAAAACACATGCAAGGAGGTGAAAACACACACACACACACACACACACACACACACACACACACAATTGCCATAAAAATAACAGAGCATAATAATATCGGTTCAAAATACAGATAACAAAGTTTCTCATGGGTGCACATTGGCACCAAGAAAGTCCCCCTACAACACACAAGCAACACATTAACATTCCTGCGTAACAGTAAACAGCTGTTCATCTGCCTAGAAGGTTATGGAGATGGTCAACAATTTAACTGAACAATACCACACTTCCTCCATATGCAGCCCCCCCCCATATAGTATTTTCTTAATGACTATAGTCTCTCATATATAAGCAATGATGTGCCATATGGCGTCGGGAGGGTTTTAGAACTGTCTGGGCGTGACCTAACATCCTAATGAGCATTTATGATTGACATCGCATTGTCCAAGACACTCAAGCAAAACTAAAGCATAATGACACCAGTCTACATGCATGAATCTACATAATTACACTACTATCACATACCTATCAGTGATTTTCTGTTATTATTGTTACTATTATTATTTTTTATACAACTATTTTGTTGGAAGAAAAATACACAAAATTCAATCCTTTTTTTATTGTTCATTTTGTACTTCTTTTTTTATATATAGTTTTGCTCTATCAATTTGTTCATGTTTCTTACACCTGCTATAGTTTTTCTCTATAGCATTTTCTGAATGACCTTTGATTACATGTAATCGATGTGTCAGAGAAGTGTGCTCAAGTAAACGACCCCAAATGGACACCACATCTAGGCGGTGTTTCAGTCTATGGAATCATACGGACATGCGGCGTATAAGCCTTATCCAGGTTCAAATCCACTTTCAATCAAAAGGAGGAGTATTCAGGTGAAGTGTGTATAGATATTTACTCTTACTTTATCCCAGTAATCACAGACTTGCGGTATATTCCCTGGATTTAAGCATCCGAGGATAAGTGCTCCAGTTATACACGAAGTACGTACCGAGAAACTGGCTGGTTGTTTGTTCTGTACCAGAATCAGCATTACTCACTGTACACTTTGTCCAACATCACCAACCTCATCTTCATATCTCAGAGGAGGGTTACAAATATTCGGAAGAATTTCTTCAGCTTGCGTGTTTACCAGCAATCTAAACCAGACTGAGTGTGTCAGTGGGGGGATGAGTGAGTGCAAGAAAGAGAAAAGAGGGCAAAAAATAATTGTTAAATTTGAGGTGGGAGGAGGGAAGGGAGCATATGCATGCCAAGCCATCCCTCCCTGCCTCCCCTTCCTTTCTCGTTTTGATGTGAAGGCCCTGAGGCGGCTCTGTTTTACAGCTCTCAGCGGGGTGTCTTCAGAAGGAGCTGGAGACCAGGATAAGCCTCACAGCTAGAGGGGGAAAACGAGAACGGGATATTAAACATTATAACGGGGATCACTGGAGATGAGGGGAGAGAGAAATGAGAACGACAACGAGAGAAAAGGATGAGAGGAAATCTGCATGATAAGAGGAAGACTAGAGATGAGATTCTCGCCAGGGCAGATGTCTTTCTGATTGTGTTCATGCCCACAGGCCATTCTTCAGTGATCTTTCTTTTCGTAAGATGTGACCAAGTCTTATCCCAGTAGACCAGGTTTCAAATCTCAAGAACTTGGGCAGTGACTCACCCAGCTGGCCCTGGCAGATATCAGTAGTGCTTGTGGTTCCTTCCACGAAGACAGCGTTGCTGCTGATTTCCTGAACACAGTAAAAAGAGAAGCGCAACACAAACCAGAAATGAATGACATGATATTTATAAGACGACTGCCTTTATAAGATCTCTTTGTACAACAGTTAGTTCCAACTGAGCAATCTGTTTGGACGAGAGACATTCGTTACATCACCACTGGGACGTTTAACTATATGTATCACTCTGTGTATGACTCTGGTGTATTATGGTTATGTACATAATGTATAAAAGCAAGATCACACTCAAGGTCGTACTGTATCACTGGATATAGCACAGCTGCAATGCCTTCTGCTCTCAGGCTTCTTATTGCTTAAAAAAACTCAGATGTTGGGTGTGGACTGTTCAGCCAATCAGGGTTGGCTCTTTCACACTTCCCCACATCCCACATTACATCCTTCTTCAGTCTGCTTGAGTTATATTGATGATTTTTATGGGTTGACAACTGCAGAGTACAGCACGGTGTAGTCCAGATGCAGTTCTTCAAAATGCCATGTGAATCTTTCATAGAGTTTTACATGTGAACTGCATGATAATCATCAGTTAACGTCTAGGTTTGAGTGGGGTGTTTGGGCAGAGAAATGATTAGACTGTTGTCCCGGGGGAAAACTGTAGCCTATTAAACTGTTACCTTCACTGGTCTCTGGTAGATTAAAAATATTTAGAAAAGGTGCATGGAGTAGCTGATAATGCATTATATTAGATATATAATGCATTCTAGATATATATTAGATTTATACATATTAATCTAGATATATATTAGATTTATACATATTTAATGGTCAATACACAAAAACTAGTATCAACTTTTTTCTTTCATTCCTGACATTCTGGCTATAGCCGGACTTTTCTGCTCTTAAATAATGGCGCCAACCCATTTACCCATTAAACCAGTCTGTCCTGTTTGAGCCACCATTCCATCCTTACTGGTTTTGTGTTCAACGCCTAGGTGAAATTCAAGAAAATACACTACCAGATACAGGAGTTTTATAACACTAACAGTAACCTAATATGGGATTTTTCCCCCCCCTCCAGATTTCAGATTGTAAAGCACTGCATGAAGTATTAGATTAATACATATTATGTGCAGAGGGTACCTTGGGTCTCAACCACTTGATGGCCATTTTGGGGTCCGGGTCTGCCGGCATGCCGATGGAGTTCTGATCAGCATTAAAGCTCGGGTCCTCGAAGAGCTTGCCGGACTTGAGACACGCATCACGCAGAGACACGAAATCCTGGTTCTTAAACTTCACAGGGTTGCTAATGGAGCCCGGCTCGGAGGCGCTGTCGGACATGTCGCAGCAGGAGATCAGTCGGCAAGGTGAGGATTTCCCAGTGAAGCTCAAAGTTTGGAGTAAAGTCTGAAGGGTGAAGTTTGGAGGAATTTAATGTGTCCCACCCTGCCCCTGGTGTCCGCCCATTTCTGCGCAGGACTGATACTGAAATTGCGCAGAAGACAAAAAAAAAAAAACTAGTGCGCAAAAAGCGCGGGGATTTTCAGTGATAGATAGATAAATTCTTTATTGACATTGTACAATAAAAGGCACAACGAAATAAATTTTTCCTCCATATGTTGCATAAAAATATAATAAAAAAAGGAAAAGGATAAATATAAATATAAAATAGCGCAAATATTAACATAAGTGATCAGATATTAATATTTAGTTGCTGAAATTTTAGTCTTAACAATATTGCACATGTGAACATTTGCAATCTAACAATAACAAAATTTGTAATAAAATATATTATATTATATTGCATTTAAGAGCGTTGAACATTCTTTAAAAGAACAAAAATAAAAACAAACAAACAAACAAACAGTTTTTGTAGTTGGGGATAAATAAAAATGAATTAACCCGTAGTTGACTCTGCGGAATGTGAGTTGGAGATGTAAGTGTGTGTGTGTGTGTGTGTGTGTGTGTCTGCTGATGTTCAATAGTTTACAACTAATTATTGTTACATTACTGTTTAGAAATAACACGGTATTGCAGGGTTTAAACAATGCGACTTATTGAGGCATCGTTTTTATTTTTTACGTACTGGCAAAAAAAAGTTTCTTTGTAAATGATTGCTATTTTTGTTGTTCTTGAAAAAAAATTATGTTTGACATTAAAAATGGTTTATACTGAATCAGTGATGCAAAAGGCATCACAAATATTTATAACAACATATAAAAACAGGTTAGCCAAGACTTTACATAGTAGTATAATTGTTATTATTCATAAAAAAAAATCACATTTATCTTGAATTCAATTACAATAATATACAAAAGGTTACATTTTAAAAACAATAATCATTTATATATTTATTTTAGTTCTTTTTTTTTTTTTTACTTCATCAACTTCAGATTCCCAATCTGTAAAATACTGATTATGACACAATTCCACCACTAGATGTCAGTACACTCTTACCATCTGGATCTTCCACGTGCACAATAACTGTCAGGTTTATTTGTACAATGAAACATACACTGGTCAGCCATAACATTAAAACACTAACAAATTAAGTCAATGAAACTGATTATCTTGTATCAAAAAAACAAATCTTTAGGAACACAGCAAGGACAAGGTGCTGATTTGGCCCCCAGGCGTTGTTCAATTTGAGCATCTGTGGGACGTTAAGGGGAGGGGTGTTTTAACCAGTAAGTGAATGTCAGTTTTCAAAGTTGATGTGTTGGAAGCAGGTAAAATGACCTAGTGTAGTGATCTCAGTGAATTATCTAAGGGCCAAATTGTGATGGCTATTATTTTATTTTTTTTGCCTTGAGAGCATTTATAACCCATATAACCAGACTAATATACCCCACCTGGTCCGATCACACAGCAGTGCTTCTGTAAGGGAGGGGGGAAAAGCTAGGTTTGATAGAACACAACAGACAATGCATCTCAGTTGGCTTTTCTGATTAATCATGTTTTCTTTAAAATCATGGCACCAGGATGCACTATGGGAACCAGCATTACTAGGTCCTGGCATTAATATGAATGTTCTTTGACACATATCACCTACCTACTTTTCCTCTTTCAGAAGGATAATTCTCCTGCTACACTGCAAAAAAAACACTACACAAGTACAAGGTGTTGACTTGGCCCCCAGGTCTTGTTCAAATCTAGCACCTGTGGGATGTGCTGGGCAAACAAGTCTGATCCTCTTTACAACTTAAGGGACTTAAAGGATGTGTTGATGCCAGATATCTCTGCGCACCTATAGTGCTATAAAGTTCATGTTTTAATGGGTCAGAGCTGTTTTGGTGGGACACGTTGGACCTACACAACTTTAGGCAGGTGGATTTAATGTTATGGCTTGTCAGTGTGTTTCTTTTATTGTTGCTATAGACAGAATTGAGTTTAGCCTGATATTAGGTCAGAACAGCAAATCCGCAGAGACTTTCCAATGCCGAAAGTTCAATATGACTCTAAATTATTTAACTGAAGCACTAGAGTCAGTGTCAGATACTTAGGGGACACCGATGGGTCTGCAAGACCGACCACAATTAATTGGATTTAATTAATTAGATTGATTGACGAGAGTTTGACCTGGCAGCTTGAGTCTTCAAGGACAAACGTGTGTAATTGGGAGACAGATCTAAACGCGCCTAATTGTCCCAACTGAACTCTATTATTGCTCTCTCTATTACCTCTGTATGGCCTTTTGAATTTAGGGATTACTCAGGGAATTGTGCAGCATGACGACAAAGGTCGTTGAACCGCCCCTGACACTCCTTCAGGACTCCACTACTCCAATGACCTCATGACCTTAAGGCTGGGGCCACTAAACCAGCATCAATTAGCATCTGCAGGTTCCCAGGCCAGGAAAGGGTGAATGGAGGTCAGATACTAAATGCAGACTTACTGGTCTTGTTTGTTTGACCATCACAACACATTCTCATCATGTCTGTCCAATATGATTTCACTGTCGCTCAGAAAGGAATGGCTAAACGTCTTCACCGATCTCACGATTAGTGAGATTAGATCCGTCTATTTCACACTATTTCCATTTCACACATTCTCTAAGGACCAGCGTGGTATAGTTTGCCCTTGAAAACTGCACAGTTTAGACTTTCGCTGCATAGTTTAGACTTTAACTTGAGCTTTCATGGTTCACTCAGGTTATCAGTCACAATCTAGAGCCATCCAATAAGCTCACCTGCAGGAACTGGTATTTTTTTCTTTAAAGAAATAACCAGTTCTTTTGTAGTAGTTGTATCATTGTTTACTCGATTTCTCTACACTAAATGCAGCTGTTGAGATACAATGACCAGATATGAAAATATTGCTCAGTATGAATAAATGATACATTCTAAACAGATACAGATACAAATCAAAAGCTTGTATTGGTTTGAGAGAATGACTCGGATCATATCAGATACAACAACAACAACAACAACAACAATTCCGGCATCAACCCCTTAAACTGGGCATTCAGATGTAAACAATAAACCAACTACAATGACTCTTAGCCATAGTTACACTGATCAGCCAAAACATCAAAACTACCTAGGTTTTGGGTTACCCTTGTGCCACCTGGGCAGCTTTTGGCTCCTCTGGTTTGCTGTGGCATCTGGCATTAGAACATTGGCAGTGGATCCTTTGGGTGCTTGTGGGTTGACTTGTTTGTCTGGTGAATCTCATGAGTGCTTTTTTGGATTGGGATCTGGAGAGTTTGGATGCTGGGTTGGCTACCTTGGGTTCTTTGCCTGCTTTGCCCTGTGCGTGACTGGTGCACTGGGTGTTCTGGTGCCTTTCTACTGTATCAAGTCCACCATTGACTTTTTTTTTTTTCTGCAATCTGTCCAGCATTACCTTTTCTGTAGGATCGGACCAGACAGGCTAGCCTTTGGTCCCTGCAGGCATGAGTGAGCATTGATGGCCCATAATCCTGTCACCAGTTTGTTGATGTATAGACAGTAATCAACGTTGTTCAGTTTACCTGGTGGTGGTGGTGGTGGTGGTGCTACTGTTATGGCTGTGCATAGATTCATCCTTAGTAACTGCCTGGTCAGGGTTATAGTGGTTTAAATTAGATTACTGGCTTAATTAGAAAATTCAATTCAATTCCGTTTAATGTACGTGTATACCACTTTTAAAGGTGGACATTGGCGAAAGCTTTAGAGCTTTAAAGGAATTAAATGTAATATAACATAAGGTTATCTATAAACTTACCGCTAATGTGTTACTAGGCAACAAGAGTGATGTAGCTGAGATGAAGGAACTGTCGCCACCAGACTTCACATACCATGTGTTGTCATGTGTTACACCTGCAGCAGTTGAGAAATAATGAAAGCATGTTTCACTGATTTATTTTTTTGGAAATAAATTCCAGTAATAACCATTACATCATGAATAATTTGAGTGATAGCTCTGTCGTGAAAAAAAATCACTGAGGTTTACCAGGGTTTCGGTATGATACTACAGCAGTTTGACTGTTGTGTTTTATGTTAATTATAGCTGGTATATGTTTAAGAACATTACTACCATGGTATTACTGCGCCGTTTCATGGACTTATTATTAGTTTGAACTATCGCAATGTTGCTGCGGTATCACAGATTACAGTAACTCTGGTTGTTCTAAACGTAACATGGGCTTCACGGATGTTAACGTATAACCATTAGATAGTCTTATGACACTATCATAGTTACTATACTTTACTATATTAAAATGTATGGACAAAAGTTCATGGTGGCCTGATTACACCCATATCTGCTCCTTTCACAAAATTTTGGAAAGAAGTTCAAAGCAAATAATTCTGTATAAGGTCTTTTGTGTTTTGCAGGATTATCACTTCCCTACACCGGAACCCAAACATGTTCCAGCATGACAATGCCCTTATGCACAAAGTGAGCTTCATGATGACATGGTGTACTAACACACAGTCAAGACAGTCAGACAGATCAATGGATAGATGGACAGACAGACAGACAGACAGACAGACAGATCACCCAAAATCAGTGCCCGTCTGAAATACCAAATCTCCGCACTCACCTGTAAAAATCTTCTAAGAAGAAAGGGGATTATTGGACTAGCAAGTTGGACTATGGTCAGGTGTCCACATACTTTTGGCCATAAGTTTATAAAGCAACAATGCAATATACTGTACAGATGCGTCCACGTTATATAACAACAAAGGGAAGATATACAACTATGACTTGGTTCAAAAAACTTTTCAGTGGGAGCAGACCCAATGCCCAGCGGTAAGCTGTTTTATAGCCTCGGGGCAGTGACCTCAAAGGTACGGTCGCTTTTCAGGCTTCAGACCAAATCTCACAGACCTGTGAGCAGAATGCAGTCTGAGTATTTCAGTGCTGTAGGGAAGTGCAAGCTCCTGATGGGTTTTACTAACAAACAAAAATAATCTGATTATGCTTTTTCATCAGATTTAATTGTATTTATATAGTGCTTTAAACAATGATCACTGTTGCAAAGCAGCTTTGCAGAAGCAAAAGAAAATGGGGAAAATGAGTATGACATGTGTGCATCAATATGCATTTAGCAAACTGATCAGATTGCTGATGTCCCTGATGCTTTTTTCCTAGTGATGCCTTTTCTTTGTACCGTTAATCTGTCTAGTGGTAACTGTTCCTATAGTGAAGATAACATATTAACCTATACACAAAGCATAAGAGTTGTCAAGATGTGATAAGTTTAATGTGCTGTGAGGTTATTTCTGAACAAATCATATTTGATTCAATGATAATTTATTAATCTGCTAAACAACAACAAAAACAACAATTCAATTCAACATGTTTTAAATCTATCTATCTATCTATCTATCTATCTATCTATCTATCTATCTATCTATCTATCTATAATGCTAATTGTGATATATTCTATAATATAATTTATTCAATTATTTTTTCAGTGCTAATTGTAATATATTCTGATATTATCTTTTGATATTTATTCACTTAATTGTACAATTCTATTTGTTTGTTGGTAATTATGATGTACGATTAATTGATTGATTTGTTTGTTTGTTTATTAATTGCTATTTGCAATATAAGATGTTTTTAATTTATTTGTTTGTTTGTTTGTTTGTTTTATTACATAAAGTTAACTGTGATATATTTATTTAATTTATTAATTAAATTTCAAGGATAATTAATAAATTAAAGTTAATTAATTTCAAGGATTCTTATGCTATTTATCTATTAAATAATGAATTTATTTTATGTAAATTATGATTACTATTATTATTATTATTATTATTATTATTATGTAAGTGTATTATTATGAAATACAATATAATATTATTTTTTGATATAATTACTCTACAATACTATAAGCATTATGATATTATATAAATAATATGATAATAATAATGACTTATTATTTATTTGGTGCTATTTCTTCATGGACGTTATTTAGTTATAACACCCCACAAAAACATGACGCAAATTACAAAAACGAATTGCAGATGGATTTGTGCGCATGATATATTCAGTAAAAATATCTATAGAACCTCAAAGGGTTCCCCACAGAGAGAAATGAAGAACCATAAGCTTTCTAGATCTATCCCTATGATAAGATAACATCTTATAATAAATGATACTGTTATTATGAAACTTTCTACTGTAGCAATAATAAATGAATGTAAATAAAACGACAGCTATGCCAATATGGCATCAGTGTAACCAGTTCTGTTGTCCCACATGAGCGAGGCCCCTGCTAAAAAGGCTGTTTCCTTCCTGCAACGTGGAGAGCTATAACTCACCAGTGCCGGTTAGTGCTATAGGGCAGGTCATGGCATGTGGGCATAGCTGCGGTCTGCGTGCTTTATTGAGACAAGGCCAGTTGAACCAGTCTGTCCATCCATTGCTGGGAACCTAGAGTGAGTTATGTGCAAGTGTGTTTGCGCATGTGTGTGTGTGTGTGTGTGTGTGTGTGTGTGTGTGTGTGTGTGTGTGTGTGTTTATGTGTGTGTGTGTGTGTGTGTGTGTGTGTGTGTGTGTGTGTGTGTGTGTGTGTGTGTGTGTGTGTGTGTGTGTGATGATAGATTTGGAGGCCACCTTATGCTGTGTGAACATATTTTGTTGTTTTTGTCACTTCCCCTCTGCAGGATTATGGCTGTACAGGAGTGACACTAATGTCGGGGCTTTTGGCGAATGTGTAAAGGTGTACGGGCTTCATTTAGACAGTTTGTACTGGCTTGGCTGTTTGCCATGGCTTAAGTCTTTTTTGTAGTCGTGGCAACCTCGCGAATCGTGCAACGAGTTGTTCTCACCTTTGCAGCGATAGATCTGGCAGCACAAATAACCAATGAAACGAGTTTAGATGATCAGAAGCCAAGTCGGTGTGCGTCTGAAAGCAGGATGCGTGTCAAGGACTTCATGAATATTCACAAATGGTGTTAGTCATCGTATCAAAACCATACTCACAATTTTCCAGAGATTAGGCCATTTTATTTTGAGGTAGAGCTCCATTTTCAAACTTCTACTGTAAGGCATGTTGCGTTACAAGGTCCGCATGGAGATCTCCATGAAGCAGCGTGACGTTTGACCACACCATGTGCAGCCCCCTAGGAATGCAAGCATCTTGTTGTGCAAGCCACAACAGGTTTAACCCACATCGCCCTGTCATCTGTGGTAAGAATGAATCATTGTATAAACCCAGATCTGCCTTCATCTCTACACCTCAGTGGCACGGTTGTCTATGTGTAGTCCGGCATTAAGCAGCTGGACCGTTGTGTTTCACTCCCGTGGGGCGAGAGGGGGGTAATTTTAGGCTTCAGATTTCTCTCTGTGGTCTCGGTAAAGAACCAGGGTGGGATTTCAGGGTTTGAGATGAAGGATAAAAAAGCATTAGAGAATCTTTCTGTGGTTTAGCCCTTTAACATGCGTTCCCTCTTCCCTTCTGTTGTCTCATTTCGTCCGTAGGACAACAAGGATGGATGACAAAACCAACGATGGACGTCCGTGCGTCTTCAGGAAATGCAATCATGAATGTTTCATTTCTTTTTTTTTTTTTCACTCTGATGTGCGCACATAAAAAAACCTCGGCGTGAATTTCATCCTGCATTAAAGATCATCCGTCACTTTTGTTTAGCCACATGAAAGTGCTGCGCCTGCAGATCCGAGCACGAGCGTTTTTTTTGTAATTTAATAATCGAATCATTTCCAGCTCTTAATTACACACAAATACTGATCTGATGGAACCCGATGTCACTGTGTACGTCATTTGTTACCGAAATGGCTCGAGTGAGTTGAGCTCAGCACGAGGTTTAATTATAGTATGAATTATTATCAGTATTAAGATTCTTTTATCGAGTACACTGACCATATCGAATACTTTACAGGTGTCGTACTTATAGGGCATCTGTTATGGACACATTCGTGAGCCTGCCTCGAGTGACGCTGACACGACAATAGCGTGGTGTTTTGTGGAACCCTGGTATGAGGAAACCCACTAGTAACATTTAAACATAGTGGCTTGTGGGATTCATAGACTAGCCTGTCAATTAATTAGGTACATCTGTTCAGTTGTTTGTTAATGCAAATATCTAATCACTTGGCAGCAACTCTAAGCAAATTTAGGCATGTAGAAATGCTGAAGTTCAAACTAAGCATCAGTACGGGAAAGGTGGATGTTTTAAGTGACTTTGAACATGGCATTGTTGTTGGTGCCAGACGACCTGGTCTGAGTACTTCGGAAAATACTAATCTACTGGGATTTTCATGCACATCTCTAGGGTTTACAGAGTATGCCTGTAAAAGAGAACAAATCCAGTGAGAGGTAGGTCTCTAGGTGAAATTGGCTCGTTGATGCCTGAGGTCAGAGGAATATGACCAGACTGGTTTGAGCTGATAGAAAGGCAACAGTTATTCAAATGACATCTTGTTACAAGCATCAATCCTTGAAGCAGATGTGCTACAGCAGCAGAAGACCACACCGGCTTGGGTGGCTTACCAAAACTGGACAATATAAGATTAGAAAAACCATTGCCTGGTGTGATGAGTTTTGATTTCTGCAGCAACATTCAGAAGGTAGGGTCATGAACAACAGGGAAGCATGGATCAATGGTTCAGCTTGATGGTGGTGATGTAATGGTGTTCATCCCTTTCTGTCCAGGGAATAAGGGAAAAACGCTGAATAAAGCTCAGATCATCGCAGACTGGTTTCTTGAACATGACAGTAAGTCCAGTGTACTGAAACAGCCTCCACATTCAGCAGACCTCAATCCAATGAAGCACCTTTGCAATGTGGTGGAACGAGAGATTCAGATCACGGATGTGCAGCCAACAAATCCGCGGCAACTGCATGATGTTATCATGGTAATACGGTCCAAAATATCTACAGAATGTTATCAGCAACTTGTTGAATCCTCACCATGAAGAATTAAGGCCAAAGTGGGCGTAACCCAGTACAGTACTAGAAGGGTGTACCTAATAAAGTGGCCAGTGGGTGTATGTTTCACTTTGTTCTCGAAATCATTGTTTTATAATGCGTTGTTCTAACTGTCTGAGATGAACACATTCATATGGAGGTAAATATCGTGAGATCATCTTTTTGAAAAGTTTGTTGTGCATTACTACCCGACTGACTGAGCAGGGCAAGATGTTGACCCTTGTTTTTAGATAACTGATAAGAAAGGACTGGACCGGATTAAAAAATTGAAAATAATATAATATACAATAATATAATTATTTCCTGTTATAAATGATTATAATCTATAAAACTATTATTTTTAATATTATTAAACCTATTCTTGTGGACATAAAAATTAATGTCATGTTTATTTTAAATTTGAGTATTTATTTTTAGAAAGAAGCAAAATGATTTGCTAATAATAAGATCTTATAAGAACTGTTTTGTAAATAAATAAAAAAACAAAAATCATGATTTCATATTCCGTTCCTGGCAATTCTGTAGTAAACATTCTTGATAAATTCGACTGCATACAGCACATTTACACTTGATAAGATGCCACTTTTTGCAATGTGTTTTCTATTTTTAAATACAAATTGTACAGTCTACTATTACAGTAAATATTGAACTTCATGACCAGTCCATTTCCTAACCTCAACTCCTTCTTAACAGAATGCGTGCACTAAAGGAAGTGAAACTCCCTTCATAACAAACACAGTGAGCAGAATTTCAGGAGACGTTCTATTCTATAAACAAAACCTCGTTTAAATATTGCGTTAAAATTCACGTGCGTGTATAATCATATATTTTGAATGTACATGTCTTGGAGTGAAAATGTATTTTGACATTGAGTGTTTCAGGAAATTAGGCTTTTGTGCCTAAAAGTCTTGGATCATTTTGTTGTTCAGAAAACTAGACTTGGCTTATTCAAACATAACTGCCTTCCAGACATTCTCTTGACAGGCAGACGACAACAATGTGTGTGTGAGTGTGACCTGTACACCTGCGGAGGCCTCACCCGCCGGATCAAACAAAAGGCCCGTGGACTGTGCAGTCACTCGCAGACATGTTGCTCAAAGTCCAAACACACACACACACACACACACACACACACACACACACACACACACACACACACACACACACACACACACACACACCTGTAGGTTAGTCAGGGAAGCTCAGGGCTGAAAGGTGTGGCCTTCAGATTAGTCAAAATGAGACGAGTACTGGCCGGTTTCGATGCAGGCCGGTCTTGCTGCCTCTGTGACGGTGTTGAGATGTGGCCCGGCTGAGACAAAGGGCACCTGGTAAGGTTTGGAAGGCCCACCAGGGGCAATCTCCATTCTCACATTCTCACATTACATTATGTAATTAGGTCTGTGTGGTTACCAACTGGTGTTGTATGAACTGCTGTGCAGCTTTCAATGAACTGTGTACGAGTGTGTGTGGGTCTGTCTGTGTGTGCGCGTGGGGCTGGAGGGTGTTGATGGGGAAGCAGGAGTGGTGCAGGTCCCAGGATGCTCACCTGTAATTCTCCCTCCCCTAAAGAGAGCCGGTGAATGGAATTTGGCTAAACTGGAGAGGTATAAATGATACGGTTTGGTGCTTGCCCAACACCCCCCCCCCCCTCCCCTTTCTGTAGTTCATCTGACGCAGTGATAATTGGGCATCGGGGTGAGAGCTACATATGGTCCCTGCTACTCAGCCTCCCCCAGTCCATGCTGAAAGCTCATTAAAAAGCCTGCTTGTTAATGAGCTATAGGGATCATAGAGCACCACTATCATTATATAGAGAATGGGGTGGGGTGGGGGGGTGTAGTGTAGTGTGTGCATGTTGGGTGGGGGTGGGGGGTGGTGGTGGTTGCTGGTCTGAAGATGCTGTGGTGGTGGTTTTGTCCCATTACAAAGGAGATAGCCATTATCGTAACTCGCACCAGCAGGATGTCCAGAAGTCCGCTCTCACAATCCCGGGATTCTGGTTTAGTCCCACCATAGTAACCTCCCAGCATGTCCTATAAATGAATTAACACCCATTTTAGTCAGGCGTTGCATCTCATTCTCTTCTCTGAACACGTTCAAATTCAATTAAATAGTTTCCAGAGTTTAATTTTATAAATACTAATTCATGCCGATCGCTTTTTTTTTTCCACCAAATGGTCGTTTTATGAGGTACACGCAGTATATAGTTCACTTGGTAGACCTTTCTTTGGAAAGGAGCCAACACGAAAAGATCATTTTTATCATTCCCGGCAGACACGTTAGTGTAATCTGGAGCTGGTAGAAGTGGATCGAGTGCAGCAGCACTTTTGGGATTCAAAGTCACTCTTGGGGTGAAGAATGGACCACCAGCCAAAAACAGCAGTGGGGTTCTGATTGCAAACTGACACTAATGAAGTCCTGGAAGACCATTAATACACTTTGCATGGTTTCTCTAATAAAGCAGCCAGTAAGAACCAGGAGGTCACTCTGCTGGAACTCCAGAGGTTACTTGAGATTAGGTTATGTTATAACATACAGCGCTAGCGAATGAGTTAAAAACAAACTAAAGGAAAGGAACAAGTGCCTTGATGATGTCCTTAAGTTCTGTGACTCCAGGCAAGTTTGACCTGAATGCAAAATGGTCCATAAACTGATTATAGCACTGGGGAAAATAATCAGAACCTCAGCACTTAGGCCCAAACCGAGTTAACCTTTAAATGACAATGCAGGAGTGGCGTCCTGATGTGTCTTTGAATAACCCAGTTGAATATTTCCGGAAATACCTGGAAGGTCCTGCGAAGATGTCAGGTGTACGTCAATCCATTTCAGAGAAGACTGCAATGAAGGTGGATACACTTTGCATGCGTGTACAGCACTTTGCTTGCACAGCTGACGGATGACTTTGGTCTGAAACATCTTGTCTTGTTTTTCTGGAAACATTGTGACCTACAGTGAACCTTTCCTACGTTCACAGACCATGGACTGACAAGCTTTGCTTTGGCTCTGGAGCGTATAACTTCATCAGATTCATATTTATAAGTACAAAGTTGAAGGTCACATTTCGTGCTCGTCTGTAAACAAGTTAGCCTTAATGTACGTCTTAGAGGTCTCCAAAATGGGCCTGTTAATGATCCAGGTGAAACATCTGGCATGCTTGATTATTATTATTATTATTTTTTTTCAGTGTCTACAGCTTTTTCAGTGTCTACAGCTTTAAATAAACTGCTCCTGACCGCCCCATTTTTCTAGGTGATCATCCGAATTTCTATAAATAAGTAAGAGCATTGATTTATGATGACGTCCTCGAGATTCAGTGATATTCAAGTTAAAACACAACTTCAGATCTGAAGAAGGCCAGGGTGGCCATTAGTGGTTAGCTGCTAACCGAGAATGGCTAACCTAACCCTTTTTAAGAGCTAGAAAATTGCTAGGTTAGCCTTTAGCGGTTAGGCACTAACTGCTAACCACTTACCAAACCCTTCTTGAACACTAAAGAAAATGTGCCAGAATAATAATGATTGTGCAGAACCCACTACTTTTATTTCTCTATATAATCCCCTGCTATGCTAATGCACTTATCCCAGCGTTTCACTATCTAGGTAGAACGTTTTCTCACTACGCCGGGCCCGTGATCGGACTGCCTGCTTCATGTCCGGCCTCCCAGGAACTCCTTTAATGGCTCAAACATATAGGAATCTCTTCGAGCAAGGTCAGTGCGTGTACCCAAGATGTAGCAGTAATTCCCAGCAGAGTTCCTGTAATGTGCAGGTGGTGTTCTGCATGTAAAGTTTTCACACACAGACATCCGTCTTCCGCACGATTTTGGAAAGTCATGTCGATTTTCCACTCTTTGAACTTTCTCGGGAACTTCTGCAATGGCCTCTGAGCCACCTCGGCCGGGATCGTCATTCACGGACGTACGGCCTTCTTTAAAACATTTGCACCATTCAAATGTTTTACTGCGGCTAAGAGTCTCATCACCATACTCTGCTTGAAGTCCTCTGTGAATGTCAGTCAGTTTTACACCTTCATTTGTGAAAGATTTCATCACGGTCATTCGCCGGGATCAGACTGGTGCCCTCGTATACTTCACATATACTGTACATATAAAGCCTCTATCGCAGATTCGAACTGCAGCGCGTTATTGCTGTTCTGTGAAGTACAAGTATAAGCATCTCTAATAAAATGGCCGATGTGTGTATCAGAGTTAAGCAGACTGACCATAAAACCTAGAGGATAAAATTATAACAGACGTAAAAAGTTGGTGCTGTTCCAGCTCACAAATCAATGTTTTTTTTTTTATTATTATTATTTTTTTATTGTAGGACGGCGTGCTTATTGGAACACACGCAAATACAGGTGAAGCCGTTCTGAATGACCTTTGAGTCCGAGCACAATTCAAAGGAAGTAAGCTGGAAGAAGAGCAGCTCTCCAGTCTAAACATGGATGAATTCTTGATGTGTTCTCAAACAAGTAGTGGCAGGTTCCATTCCATCGCAGACACACTCACACTCTCTTGCACTCACATACACACACACACACATATATATACACGGACACCTTTGACTTTGCATCTTTGCAGTCTTTTAATATTCATCTGAACAGGCAAAAAATAACAGAATTATGGCTGCTTTACAGCAAAGGCATGTGTTTCCCATGGAATGTTGGAGGAAAATATTATACATACATAACAGATATAACTGAAATCGATACAGGTGAAGCAAAACAACAAAACCAATTAGGGAGGGTGAAGCTCTCTATGTACAGTGTTTCATTCCCTGAAGTGGTGGACACTGTTTTGCCCAACGGCCTTTCACATTTGTCTATATTCAAATAGTCAGAACTGTATTATTAATATTTTTTTTTATTTAAAAGAAAAACAGTCAAACATTTCCCTGATAGATTACAGACATCAATATTGATAGAAAATAAACCAATAAACATTTTCTGCATACATACAATAGGACATGTTTTAACCCATAGGTATATTTACACACATACACACGCAAGTGCTCACACGGCAGGTTCTCCAGGCAACAGGTCAGTGCTGTTCCCCACCCAATCATTCCTCCGAAGCGAGGCTTTTCATTTGTGCACTCGCACAACATGCAGCACCCAAGGAAGAAAAAAAAAGAAAAAAAAAAAAAGACAGGGCAAAAGACAGCTTAATATTTCACAGCATGCACTTATACAAACGTAATCTGTAAACAGAAAACGAATCTGTAAACAGCAAAACAGAAAAAAAAAATCGGAAAGCATACACACACACGCACACCCGTTTCTTTTTCATTCAAAAATAGAAAGCCTTATGCATAGAACAGCAGCTAGAGGTTTCCAGACGAATCGGTTACGACGCACACAACATTTAAGCGCTGACTTCAAATACACTCGCAAAAATCCCCAAGACATCGCCATGCGTGTTCGAGATTAGGAACACAGGAATCTGTGTTATGATTGTTGATGCTCATTGCCACATTCCCAAACTGTGCTGATTATATTATACTGTATCCCAAAATGTTAAAGGTCCAGCATTCAGGACACAGATTAAGACTGTTTCCAAGTTTAAAAGGATTTTCAGTTGAAACCAACAGCAACAACAAAACAACAACAACAAAAAAAAAAGTCCCCATTGCCAGCATAATTCTATTAAAAAAAATCTCACTTTCCGTGTAACTTTGACTTTACGAGCGACTAAAATGGAGTGTGTAATTTCTTGTAACAAACAGAGATCTTTACAAATAAACAACCAATGGTACAACATAAACCAGTAAAAGAATTCTGCATCTTGATCTTCCTTGGTCGTTGATGCTCTAGGCTGATTCACCCGTCTGTTTCCGGAGGTGAAAGAGATCATGCTGTCTCTACTGACCTGGACAGACTGGACAATCACAAGTCAAACCACTCACCGCGAGATCGTGAGTGCGGAACTAGATTTCAGAGATCATGCTCAGTCCTAAATCCTTACAGGAATGTCTATATGGAGGCACTTGATTGTAATCTGATCAACTACATATGCCAGAACATATGGGTCCTGTTCACCAAAAGATGGTTCTGGTGCCTCAGTTATTGAGGCTGATGTTGACCAGGGGCCGAGAATCTGATTAACGCGTCTGTTGTGCTGGCTGTGGTTAATAATATCACTGAAGGACTCCCCGCAGTTCAGGCAGTGCTTGAAGCAAGACTCAACTCCACTTTATGGCTGGAATCTTCGGGCGTGGGTGAGGGAGTACCATCGTTGGTGACGATCATCTCGGATTCCTCTTCTTTAAGCGCTTTGGACATCTCCACATCGTCTGTGACGTCTGCGGAATGCTCGATGGTGGGATCCTCTTCCATTTTAATGCCAAGCTTGGTGTATCCAAGCGGAGGGCTAAGAGAGGGTGTGTTTTGGGTGTAGGCTCCGACTGTGGCATGGCTAATACCATGGGTCTTCTTCAGATGCTTCTCCAGTGTAGCATAGACCGTAAAGGGCACAGAACAAAGCTGGCACTGGAAGGGTGCGCGGGTACCACGGGCGCCATGGGTCTTCATGTGGCGGGTAAGCTTGCTGCTCTGTGCGCAGGCGTAGTTGCACAAACCGCAACGGTACGGCCGTTCGCCTGTGTGGCTCCTCCGATGCACAGTCAGGTTGCTACTATTGCGGAATCGCTTGCCGCAATATTCACACGCCTCTTCCTTCTTCTTGCGACCAGCAGACTGGCGTCTGTCGTTTTCCTGCTGCCAATCCTTCACCACATCCACACTTTCTACCTCTGCATCCACCTCGCCCTCTCTCTCGATGTCCCGCTCCGGCCTCTTGGGAGTGCAGTTGCCGCTGGCGATCCCGCTCTCTCCAGTCTCTCCGCTGTCCAACGAGCCCTCGGAAGGGCTGCCATAGGGTGAAGGATGCTGCGGTTCCACCTGCGCCTCTTCTTCTACCTCTGATGGATGGTGGTAGTACCTCTGTGAACTGCGGTTGGGCCCTCCCGTCTGGGATGCCAACAGGATCAAACCTGTACCGGCAGGCTCGCTTTCCTGATGCCCGCCGTCTCCGTATCCCTGCTGTGAAAATCTACTTTGGACTTTCCCATCCTCGTTTGGATGCGCACTGACAAAATTTGGCATCCTCAGTGAGCATTCTGACAATTTTAAAGAGCTTTCGGGAACTTTTCGGTGGCTCCTCATGTGTCGAGCTAGCTCTCCACTTTGGGCAAAGGATAGCTGGCACATGGCACAGTGGTAAGGCTTTTCGGTGGCGTGTGTGCGACGATGAGCGGACAGGCTGCGCAAGGACTGGAAATTCTGACCACAGATCTCACAGGAGAAGGCGCCTACCAATGGAGGAGTAGAGTGGGGAAAAGGAGAAGCAGCAGGGGGAGATGGAGATGGTGAGGGCACGACTCCTCCGTTCCCAACGCTCACCTCCGCCAACCGCTGCAGACACAGCGAGAAGTTCAGGTTCTGGAGATCCCGTCCTCCTGACAAGGGGGCATGGGTTTGGGGCTGATAGGAGCGGGGCAAACGTTTCATGCCAGAAGACGTGGCCTGGAAGGCGGAGGCCAGCGTGGCACCCAGGTGGCGTGGATCCATCACGGCCGCTGGTTTAGTCTTTCTGGGATGATAGTCCTCGACTTGGTAAAGACTCAGGTTGTGTGCATGCTGGGCATGTTGGAGGAGAGCCCACGCACTAGACAACACACACTCACACACCAGGCAGGTGAAACTGGATGGCTCATCTGCAACAGAAATCACATGGGGATTATTTGGTTAGAATTGCTCTGAAGGTCATCGTTCACATCATGACATATATTTGATTGTTCCGGGAGTACATTTGGAGCATGTTGGTCAAAGAGTGTAATTGTCGCTGCAGAGGAGTTTGCCACATTCTTTTAAGAGACCAAGATTTGAAAATCTTGAGAAGTTATTTCCAAAGTTCAACATGCAAATGCATGCCTTTGAACACAGCTTGACCAAAGGACACGGTGTCGTGTAGTGTATGGGGTAGTTATTTTTCAAAAACCCATCTTCATCCCTGCTTGATTTCTTGATAAAAGTGAGCAACTAGCAGTTGCATTTCTTTTTGTGCCTTACATCTCATGCCTTATTTATTTATTTATTTTTAAATACAGCCACCATGTCAGTTACCGCACCTTAAACTATTTTGTGCTTTTTGAGCATGTTACGTTTACCTGCCACAAGTTCTAAGAAGTTTAATTATCAAAAGCAAAAAATTCAAATTTGCACTGCGAAACTGGCATACAGGTAAAATTAAATAAAATGAAAATGCAAAACAGGGGCCACCAGAACAGGCATGGCTAGTCCAGTAAGAAAATGACATCCCTCTCTGCCTAAGGTCATGTGCGAGAATGTATTGTGATCGAGCGAGACAGTTTGCAGCATGAAAATGAAAGGACGTCAGAAGAAGCCGCCCATAACTCACGGAACGTAATGTCATTTCGTTTGTGCAGGGCAGAAACAGGTTTAACGGCAAATGTGGAAACTAGGACACGCTCGCAACCAGAGTCGTAAGGAATGAAACGGTCTGCGTGTCACGCCAAGTCTTTATCGATGAAATGATGAAGGCAGACTAAAAGGTGAAAATAAAATCAGCTGCTGTAGGTTGTAGAGCGACGAATGTACTTAGGCAAAACGTCAGTAACCTTGCCAGGGTCAAGGTTGCTAGGTGTGTCCACAGGAGAGTGTAGCGAGCGTGAAAGAATAAAGGACAAAGGCCGATGCTGCCATTAAAGAGGTCGGAGGACGCTTTTTCGAATATGTGGCGAGCTTTGTCTCGGTTTCTGAGAGCCACTCACCAATTAAGCAGCAAATTGCTAATTAGTGGAACGAGGCGAAACGAAGGCTTTATGCAAATGAACCCTGAGTCAGCCTGCTTGATGAATGGGGCCTCTCTGCATAAATCAAAATGGGAAACAGGATCCCAAAAAAATTGACAGGGGAAAAAGGAAAAAAAAAAAAAAAAAAAAGCATTTATTTATTTATTTATTTTTTGGCTGCAAAAAGGCTCAGGGCTGAATGGTATAAGCCTCTTTCATGTCTCCTCAAGTCAAAATCCTTCAGTATTTTATTGGGAGGGGGGTTTGAGGGGGTGAGAAGATTAAAAAGTGTCTTTGCCTCTGCCCTCCGTCTAAGGCTCTAGGCCTGGAGAAGAGAGAGCTTAGAGGAGAAGACATGCCTTTGAGCCTTAGGGAAGGGGGTTAAAAGGAATGGTGCAAAAAAAAAAAAAAAGTAAAAAATATATGTAAGTTTGACTTTAAGAACAAAGAAAAAGCCCTACATGACATTTTGCAACCTAGAAAAAAAAAACATCACTCTGATGAGTGCACCTTGAAACCCTCCGTGTGAGTCCCCGTCTGCCGCCAAATCTCTCCCTTGGGTGGGGGAGACAGGGGAGGTGCGCAGGGGTGGGGGGGGGGGCTCTTTTGTGTCGAGGTCCTGGAGTGAAACACAATACCCAACCCGTCTCTCTCTCTCTCTCTCTCTCTCTCTCTCTTTCGATTCCCCCCTTTTTTTCCCCCTCCCTCTCCTTCAATCTTTTTGTAAGGATTCCCATTTGGCCCAGAGTAGCACTTGCATATTAAGCAGAAGCAATAACTGCTAATTAAAAATGCAGATTGGCTGGGAGCTCTAACGAGCAGCAGGCGGAATCTTCTCTCCCTCGGGAATGGAGGAAGAAAAAAGAGAAAGAGGGAAGAGAGAGAGAGCGACAGAGAGAGAGAGAGAGAGAGAGAGAGAGAGAGAGAGAGAGAGAATAATGAAAGCGCGAGAATGAAGGAGAACGAAGAAGATAGGGTATCAATGTATTGTCTGAATGATGCATCACATGGCGCCGGTTACTATAACACATACACACGCACACGTGCGCACGCAGGCACACACACACAAAAACAGGCCAAGGCGTGTGCTTAAATCACATGCATGCACTTGGCAGAGGGACATCTAACTGTTGTGGGGTAACTGAATTTTCGCTGGATGAGTCAGTGTGAAAAAAACAAATTGCGCTACTGTGCTTCAGTCATCCGCTCACACACACACACACACACACACACACACTTACCCACACACACACACACACACTTACCCTCGCACTCTCGACACATCAGAACACTAAACAAACTCCTGCCCTGACACCTGTCCTTGACACATACGACTACAAACACGAAAGGAGAAGGACCGAACCCTGTGGCGCACAGAGACATGGACAGACAGAGGCAGAGCCGCCTGTCCCTTGAGCTCAACACAAAGGAAGGAAGTGCTAACATGTGCGCCTCGGTGTGCATGTGTACGTGTGCTGTAGATAATGATCAGTCATAACCACCGAGTCCCTTGGCGAACACTTGTCACCTTTAATAAACTGCCATGGTAGCTTAGCTTAGAAGCTAAAGGCAAGAGCAGATCTCGATTCGGGTCGCTGCAGTCGAGGTGCAAGTGAAGTCACAGGAAGTCACAGTTCACTAGGCGGGGAAATAAGCAGCAACAGTTGCACCTGCTCTGCTGGTGACTAGTGACCCTACCAGATTACTGTAGAACACGACAAACCACATGCACGCAGTAGGATGACAACAACCTCGACACTCTGATTTCTTGTTCTTAGTAATCTTTGAGCAAAGCAGCTAAATGACTTCGGGATTTCCTGTCATGGTTCGAGTCGAAATGTTCATTACTGTCATTACAGTGGAAACCCTGCAAACGAAGCACTGGAGAAATGTTCAAAGCTTACACAAAGTTCTGAGTAACTCACAAGTCTCTCGTGCTGCGAGGCTCAAAACAAGTCGACCAACATCTGGGCTTGCAGATGGATGAGGAACATGCAAATTCAGACCCTTCAGTTGGTCTAGGATTGACAGATATTTAATACTTGGCTTGGCTGAGGGTGCCAAAAGAATTTAAATCGGAAAAATTATCTAATGGAGATGATGTTCTTCTTCTTTACCCCTTATGCAGTTGAACAGCCGGAACCTGTCTTGTGCCTAAAGTTTACTTTCGTAGATTTTCTCAAGAACTTTCATTCATTCATATTAACTGCTGGAACATAATCTGGCACCCATGCTAGCTATGAGATGGCACACCATATACAGTACATACTCACACACACTCATTCACACCGAGAGGTCGGTCAAGTGAGTGCGGGCAATCCACATCCCCGGCGTGTTTCTGAGGACAATTGTGGAAAGCGGAAAAGAGGAGAGCCAGGTGCACACGGAGAGGACATGTGAAACTCGACACAAACATGAACCTGAATGATGTCCTATTACATTTGGGAATGGATACACTGGGGAAAAATTGCATCAGACAGACTGTCATTTCTTGCAATTTGCATGAGCCTTGTAAAACTGATGTGTACATCAGACTTGCTTTGGTAAAATTTGAAAAGTAAATTTGATTTATTTTCCCAACAAACTACTCCTTTACTTGTTGAAAAGTATAGAGTCAGAGCTCAGTGTATGTGTGTGTGTGTGTGTGTGTGTGTGTGTGTGTGTGTGTGGTCTACTTTGGGACTTGTATTGTACTGTTGCATGGCCTGGCTGTGCCCTGTTTACCTGGCCATTTCACCTGAGAGACCAAGCCAAGGAGATGCTCAGGTGTGCGCCTCTTGCCTCTTACCCCCCCGGGTGTGTACAAACGTGCGTGTCTGTTTATGCAAGAGAGCGTGTAACCATACTGCCCATCCCTTCCATACAATTAGCGCCAGCGTCTCTAACTCAGCAACAGCGGCCTAATGAGACGGACTGGGGACATGTTCGTTAAATGGGAGGACAATAAAAAGACTGACATTAATTAACATCTAGGACTCACCTGCTTGATTAGGCTCCGCCTTCACACCTGGCTCTTCCTCCCAACGCCTTGCTGTTGTCCTCTTCAGCTCCACGTAGCCCGATTCCAGCTGCGCGCCCGGGCCACGCCGGAACGTGTGATTGGCTGGAGACTGAGGCGTGTGGTCCAGTGGGCCAGCCCTAGTGCTGCTGCATCCTCCCTGCTTGTGCTCGATGAAGTTGAGGATGTGAGCCAGGGGGAAGGCCTGACCGCACTGACCGCATGTCAGTAGATCGCTGCCTCCAGCTACGTGATCAGGAGAGCAGGGTGAGCTCGACGTCACGCTGAGCTCTGGGGCATCTACAGGAAAGATCACAAGCACACATGCATGTTATGGGGAAGTTTTTTTTTTTTCCCCTCAGCTTACACACCACCATACTGGTGACTCAACTTAATAGTATACCGTTGCTAATACCAGAATCCTAGACAGAAACCCAACACCAGTTTTCCCCCTCAGCCATCAAACCTACCCCTTTTTCCTTGACATGGTAATCTACAACCATCATGACTTACAAACCGTCGTATCTATTTTACCAGGACGATACAGCCACACCAAGCCAAAAAGATCTTTGCAATCCAGGATTCTTTGACTCGACCCGATATCTCGTATGTGACTGGACATTCTCACAAGTGATTTTTGACATGGTTTCTCTTACATATGGTTGCTTGAGCAAAATATGTCTATTTGCAGCCTGTCAATCGAACAGGGCAGAGGGGAGAAAGGAAGTAGTACTAGGTGAAAGCACACCTTCATAGGTCACGTCTAGCTAACTGGATAGGTGATAGTGCAAAACATTTTGAAGGCACGAGGGTTCACTATAAGAAGTGATGCTAAGGGTTAAATTAGAATTGAACAAGACGAACAAGGGAGGATGAACTGATTGGTAAAGATAAATGAGTCCAACAGAATTAGTACCGACCCACGGGACTCTTGATAGATTGAGATCATATAATTGTCTATCCTTCATTCTGTTGCTTACGCAACTTATGAAGCGCCTGAACACGAAAGTGTTTTTTTCCAAACCCTTTCTAAACATGCATTTCTAGTAAAGGAGGTGTGGCTTCTATGCCTGTCATTCGAAGTAAAAAAACAAAACAAAACAAAAAAAACAAACAAAAAAAAGGCCTTCTGGTTATCAAATCGAATGCCTTAATGAAGATGGCGCTGTTAGCCCAATAGTGACCACACTCTCATTGAATCCAAATCAGAACAACTCCATGTTGATCCAATACACATCATGTGTACAAACAGCAACAAACATCGTGTTTTCTGGACACTGCTTAAGTAACCTAATGATAATTCCTTAATAATGTACTTAAGAGTTTAGAAGCGACCCTCACATCACGGTCACGTGTATACCCCTGAAGCTTTGACTGTCCTACCTCACTCACATTTCATTTAGCCCTTAACTTGCCTGTTTGTTTCAGGCTCTCTAGTCAAGTGTTACTTTCGCTTCTCTACAGGCCCGTGGAGCGTGCTTATCTGGCACCCTCAGTCGGACACTGTCTGGTCAGCAGATGCTGGCCACTTCCTGTGTCTCTGCCATTCGGCCTGCTTTCAGACAGGAAACACTCTCACTCAGCTACTGCACACACAGCGACGACACTTGCCAACCGCTCCAACTCGTTGACACTTTACACACAACACACACTCGAGTCGTCTCTTGCATGTTCTCACAAGCTCTGTGTGTTTACTAAGGTGGCTTTCACACCACACAGGAGCACTGTTAATTTGTCACAAGAGCCAAAGTGTTACTTGAATTAAACAGGACTGCCTGTGTGACACTGACACGGTACTTAGAAACGCACCGATGACCAGCGACTGGAGTTTTCGTGTTCGCCGCTGCATTCTTAATGACTATTTTGGAAGCAGTTACACAAGTTAGCTTACAGAGCAGAGAAAATCACCACACTGACATACAAAACCACAGTTAACTGATTTACAGTGTGCTCCAAAACTATTGGCACCCCGGGTGAGGAAGGAGCAAGAGATCTAATTAAAACGAGGTTACCAAATAAACCCGTAATCTTTGCTTAAACATGCTTTGACCACTTTCAATAGATTCTAGAAATAACACTCTTCTCAGATCATCATCTCTGATCTCTGTGGTTGGATGCAAGGTGGTTCTCGCAGGTGCCATGTAGGCCAAGGCGCTGCCTGTAGCACCTCTGGACACGGTGCCCCTGCCTGGTGCCCGCTGCAGGCACAGACAACACTGAAGATGGGCAGGACCGCACTCGTGGTTACCCAGAAATGTCACCTTTCCTGTTTCTGCTGCTGCTTTTGCGCACAAGGCGCGGCTGCACCGTCCTGCGGTCAGGTAAAGGCGCGCAAGGTTGCCAGATTGACATCGATTCCTCTCCGGGATGTCTTTTTCTTTTTTTCTTTTCTTTTTTTGCGCACTAGATTGTGGAACATGCATATTAGATACTAGAACTAATCTGATTTGGCTGTTTTGCAGTCGCTTTTTAAAGCCATTTGAAGGTCTGAGAAATCGTAAGATTGGTGATTTATCTGGCAACCTTGTACCTCTATTAGTTTGGGGGTGAATAGGACAGAAACTAAAACAATAGTTTTACACTTAATTTTTTTTTTTTTTAGTTTCTTATTCAACACAATCACAAGTATGTTTTTAAATGCATATTTGAGGCTTTCTTCAGGTTAAAAATTTAAATATTGAAATGCACAGAACAAAAATTATGAAAAGTAATAATAGTTACATTGATTTGCATTGTGTGCGAGTGTGTGCGTGTGAGTGAGTGAGTGAGTGAGTTAGTGAGAGAGAGAGAAATAAAGGTCGAGAAGATGCAATAAGGAAGTAAAGTGGCTGGACAAAACTGACCAAGGTACAAAAATAATTCAAATGATCCCCACAATAATGATCAGAAAAACCAGTTCTGCCTAGAGGATTAATAAGATCAATTAAGTGATTAGCGTAATAACCTTCTCCATGCCAAGTTTCTGACACTTGTCATACGGTGTGTGTGTGTCACAGATCCCAGGCTCAGACATCACTCTCAGTTACAGCGCAAGGAACATCCTGTAAGGAATCAGACTGAATTCAGCGCGCCGACTATGTGACTTGTTTTCACTTGCGACGGCTGAGTAGGAAACCGCACAGTAGCCTGATGTAGGTTACAAAAATAGCATGTCAACTGTGCCTCACGGTGTGTTTACAGGCTTTTGCATCGTACACGTGTCTACCACTGGCGCCGATTTTGGACCGTGTGGGATGTGTGCGAAAGTGCGGCTTGAGACGTGGCTGAAGTTTTCCAAGCTTACCTTGAATCACGCTCAGGTGTTGCGGTCGACTTCCAAGTTTGCGCCTGGACATGATCAGCGTTTTTGCGCACAACTCCCCGGCTTTTTAGGCTTTCTTAAATACCTGTACGGAGTCCTGGATGGTTCAACGGTACGGGTTTAAAACAAATACAGGACAAACATACAGACACAGTCGGGTTTGAGTTTTCTCTCCGCCGGCTGTGGTCACGGTCGCAGCCCTTCTGCCCGTCAGTGTTCAAGTTCAGGCAGCTAGTCGCCCAGAGAGGGAGGCGGGGTCACTGATTATCATACGACACGCCCAGCTGTGCTTCTCAAACCTTAACCACGCCCACCGACCCTTGCTGCATCTTCTGAGCCTATTATTTATTATCAAATTATAATCAAGTGCATTAGAATAACGGGACATACTTCACCTTTCTGGTGTATGTTTTGTACTAGTATACCAACTACAGGTAATTATCACTAATCTCAATTTAACAGAGGCAGATTAAATAAATTTAACATAAGTTTTTATCCCCCAGAATACTCAGACCCTCAGGGGGTTTACACCCCCCCCTTCCCTCCCCACACACACACTTTCTAAGGCACTAATGGTTTAGTCTTGCACGTGGATGGGTTTATCATTCTTATGCTAAAAATTATACTCGAGCTAGAGTTAAGCCTCTCTTAAAAGTAAGCAAATTTTATTCATTTTGATTCATCGTATATATTTTAATTAATTATTTTTACAACGCATGGCTGTACCAATCAAACACGTATTTGAGCTCGTTGTGTCTTACATAAACAAAACTAATGGTTGTTTTGATGAACAGCAGCATTGCCTTACACCAATAAAATGCTTCTACTGGCTAAAGGATGTGGGTGAGGAGGAAGTGGGTTTATCGAGGTCGCCCAAAGACAGGTGTGTGTGCGCGCGCTGTTTTTACTGTCCGCATGATTTCGAAACCAAACCAGTACAACTTTTATTTGTTTAAATCTTACCACCACACATTTCCATCTTAAAGCATAATCCATCCACTTAGATTCGGTGAAGCGTTAAAGAGGTCTAACTGCTGCCTAAGGAGATCATGGACCTCGGTTCATAGTTAAACAGTGTTATGAGTGTTGAACTGCGCCATCTGGCGGCGAAATCAAAACATTAACGGTGTAGGCGCAAGAGCAAGTGAACAAGTAAAAATGTGCAGTAATAGAAAAGCATACGTGTTTTTAATGTAATAGATTGAACAGTAAGGCAATAACAGGTGGTCAGGTAGAGGTCAAATTTTGGAAGCATTTTATTTGAGCATTTCAGTCTTGAGCAGTTTTGCATGGCTAAAACAGGGCTGATGGCAGATATTTACAGTGTACGTTAAATTTTTCCCACCACAGATTTGAAAGCTTCATAATTTTCAGATACATTCTGACATGAATATGTTAAATACAAAGGTGAATCGGAGTAATTCATTGTGATTTTTTGTGCCTTTAAGACAATTCTCATTTCTGTCAAGTCAGAGATGTAGAAAATGAGGACACAGTGGACTGAATTAATTCTATTTACATTTAACCTCTGCAAAAGAAATTCACATTCATAAACAGACTTTTCCTGCATTAGGACAAGATTTTAAAGTTAAGGTATCTCTGTATGCTGTGTAGCATAAGATGAAGGAAAAAAGTGTTGTTTTTTTGTTGTTGTTGAAATCAGACATTCATTTATACCACAGGTTTATCTGACGGTTAAAAAGGACGCAAGTCACAAGCAATATTACTTCTGACTACCTCTTCAGTATTCTTTCCTTATATGTGCCTTAAATAGTGTGCCTGTTCTCTTCCTCTTAAATCCCGCCCTCTCACAGTGATGAGTTCGGTGTTCAGTACCGATAGTACGGACTTCGTGATCTGGAACGGGACCTCCTGCAAGTAGAAACTGGGTTTAGCACATAAAACTAAATAACCCCCAAGTGTTTAAGTATTATTTCATTTACCTTCTGTATGAGCCATAATCCCGACCTGAAAGGAGGAGGATAGGATTGGAATCAAATGATTTTTCAGAAATTACTAATTTATCATGACTCTGCCAGGGTCGTCCAATATTCTGAAAATACTGTATCTTTACAGTTAGACAGGTGTATGGAAATACTCACTGTATTTGGAATTAGGTGAAGGCGAGCGACTCTGACGGCCATACTGCCTTTCCCACTCATCCCTCTCTTTCTCTCGCCTCTCTCGCTCCCTGCGATGCACAACGATCATCAGATTATGTTTGCTACTTCGAGATGCAGAGAAGAGGCTTCTAAACATTATGTTCACTCCAGAAACGTGACTCTTTCTATGTACAATTGTGTGATTTCAGTGACAGCATATTTAAATCCAGATCTGAAACTTGAATTATTCCTTAGAACAATCTTATGGGATGTGGTCTGATGTTTCTTCAGTTCCTCCACTCCACTCTTGTTTCTACCTGCAATCAGTTTCCATGTAAAAAGGAAGAAAAACCTATAACCATGGTTTCTCATCCTGTCATAAATGATGACGCATTACATACAATATGCATAGAGACATTACGAAGGATGACCAAGCGTAGAAGGAAGTAGCCCTCTGGCTCATACATCCTGGCACATGTATGCAACTAATTGAGTTAGACTGCTTATCTAATCTGTGAATGAACCCAATGTGACGCCTAACGATAAATTTCACACTGATTAGTCAATTAATTAATTTAGGCTTAGTTTGCCAAATAAGCTGTATGACTACTATCTAGTTTTTTGAAAGAAACAGTACTAGACAAAATTAAATTTGGCCTGAATGGTTGACACTTGCTAGTAAGAACACAATCAAAACATAAAAAAAAAAGCATCTTACTTCATGCGAATTTTGCGTGCCATAGCTCTCAGCACGCCTTCTCGTTCCTAAGCAGAGACAGAAGTCATTAGTGCATGATTGAAAACAACTTGTCTCCTACTTCTCCAATAAGAGCCGAGATCAAAACAGATGAACGCAGGGAACTCACCTGCCGCTTGTGCTCCTGCTGCTGGATTTTGACCTGGGCTGCCTTCTTATCCGCCTTGGCTGCAGAGAAACAGAAATGTAAGAAAGCATAGTGTGTGCAATATTAACTACTATGGAGTCTTTAGTACTAATTAAAAATATGCTATGTGCTAATGATGTACACACCTACATACCAAAGACATAAAATGGATGATAACTGTGTGAAACAAGAACCTAATCAACCAATGAAACTTACTATCCATTTTCAACATGTGCAAAAATCCTCCTCTAGTCTCCTTTTTATTGAATTATAGGAAAGTGGACAACAACCTCTAAAACTACATGGATATAGTCTAATTTATACAAATTTCAACCTCCTCTTAACCCAAATATGGTGAATAGGTCAAAACACTAGATTTCCCAAGCTGGACATTTTTATCTATAACATCAAACAAGTAAGAGAACCTGCATGCTTAAAATCATCACATACTGACCACAAACCACACTGAATGAGCTTAAGCATACATTCATGTGTGGTTACTGACACTGATGTCCAAAATTAGAAAGCAAACGATGAATCACTTTCTTTTAGAGCAGAAAGTTGTCGGTCTGTCCACACTACCTTCATCTGATAATCTCTCCACATAAGCATCAGATTCAGGTTGGGGAACTGTATGCCAGGAGCTTTGTATAAAAATCCTATTCATAATTTTTTGGTAACTCAATTCACTCACTGAAGACCTGTGCAAACATGTGAGACTGCTCACGGACAATAACCTGAGCTCAGTATCTAACTGGAGTCCCTGGCGTCACTGTGTCTCATCTGAAATATTTGTTTATAAAAATACAACACTACCTCAAGCCGCTATTCCCACTAGGACCTAGTGTTATTACTAAGTCAAATAAAATACACACTGCTGAAATAGACGCTAAAGCTTCTTTTCCTTGTTAGTTACATTAGCCTGTATGTGAAACTTGCAGAACTCACATTGCTTGTTGAGTGCCTTCTGCATGCGCAGCTTCAGCTTTTCTTGGGGGGTCATCTTGGGCTGTAAGGGACATCCTGTTATTAGAACATGATGCCATAGATGTCTTAAGAAATGCAAGGGAACTGACAGGGCTTACATTAGGGCATACATATCTAGACATTCGTCTCAATCTGTATGTGTATACACTGATCAGCCATAACATTAAAACATTGACAGGTGAAAAGAATAACATTGATCGTCTCCTTGAATTGACACCTATGGGATATATTAGACAGCGCGTGAACAGTTGATTCTTGAAGTTGATGTGCTAGAGGCAGGAAAAATAGGCAAGCATAAGAATCTGAGAGACGTTAACAAGTGTGATATAGCGATGGCTAAAAAGCTGGGTTAGAGCATGTCCAAAATGGCAGGTCTCCTAGGGGGTTTCTTATATGCAGTGTTTAGTACCTACCAAAAGTATTCCAAGGAAGGACAACCAGAGAACTGGTGACAGTCATGGGTGTTAAAGGCTCATTAATCCATATGGGACGCATGGGCTAGCCCGTTTGGGCCAGCCCCACAGAAGACCTATTGTAGTAGATTTTTCATTAAAAAGTTATTTCTGGATATGATGGGAAGGTGTCAGTGCATCACTGCTCGCTGTACATGGGGCTGTGTAGCCCCAGACTGGTCAGGGTGCCCATGCTGAGCCCTGTCCGCTGCTGAAAGCTCCTACAATGGGAGCAATGGAACAAAGTGATGTGGTTTGATAGACCACATTTTGTTTTACATCATATAAATGGCTGCCCCCTCACTTATTTCTGCAAAAGATGGCTCCAGGATGCATTATAGCAAGAAGGCATGCTGGCAAAAACAAAACACAACAAAAAACAGTGCGACACTCTGGATAACATTCTGCTGAAAAACTCAAAAATCTGTCCTGGCATTCATGTGGATGTTACCTTGACAAATAACACCTACCAAAGGTTGTTGCAGACCAAGTATTCCCTGATGGCCTTGGCATCTTTCAGCAGGATAATCCACCCTGCCACACTGCAAAATCATTTAGGGATGGTTTTAAAACATGACAAAGTTCAGAGCTGTTTTGGTGACATAAGAAGGATCTACAGAATATTAGGCTGGTGATTTTATTGTTATGACAGATCAGTGTATGTTTTGTTACTGATAATAAGAGTACTACGGGAGAGTATTTATACCACATGCTGTATGTGTAAAATAGCTGTACAATAGTAGCAGGAGCTCTACAACAGCATGATCCTTCTTGTTACTTCTGATGTTGGGAATGACTGATTTTTTTTTTTTTGGTCATTTATTTTTTAGCGCTAGCGGTCAACAACAAAAAATCTTAATCTTTTTGCTGTCATCATGCAGTTTAACTGTGCGAGTGCAGAAACAAGGACAGTGAGAACGTGTGTATGCATGCACACAAGTAAACAGTGTTGCACTGCTTGTTCCAGCATGCCCCACTGTGGAGGCCGGAGGAGGAGGACCTGGGTTCTCCCCTACAGCAGCTCTTTAACTAAACAACTCACTCTTTCTTTCCACATTTTACACAGGATGTGAACACAAACATATTCTCTTTTTATGTGCTTATATTAGGCTTGATGTGTCTGTTGGTCTCTCTCTCTCACACACACACACACACACACACACACACACACACACACACACATTATATATGATGATGATTAAGACAGGTTCAGAAATAGGTGCCCTTGAAAAGACCACTGTGTTCTGGGAACAGAGGGCACTCTGGTCGCCCGGTGCACTAGCAGAGCTGATCACCATGGAGACAGCTAATCTAATGACATTTCGAATGAGATCGGAAGCTCTCTAAGGAGCCAGGATTGAATGAGGTGGGTGGGCATCTCGGAACTGATTGACAACTGTATCAGCCTGTCAGGAGTGAGGGAGGCGTGGTCTTTAGCAACAAAATGAGCCATATCAAATTCTTACTGACTTTGGCAGCTCCCGTCTCTTTACCACCCGGAGTTTCAGGCCTGAAAAAGAGAAACAGATATATTTTATGAGAAGAAGTTTATAGGTAACCCAACAAGCATAAATCCCAAGACAAATTTCTGTTAATCCACTCTCGAATCCACAATCGAATATGACCCTGATATCTACAATGATGTGATTTCAATATCCAGTGAATCACACTACAGATTCGACTCACTTTCTCTGTTTGTCAGGTACAGCAGTGGCGGCGGCCTGGGCAGAGCGAGAGGAAGGGGAGGGGCTGCGACTGGCAGGAAGTGAGCGAGATGGGCTTCGGCTGCTGCTAGCACCTTTCCTGTACCCAGAACTCCGGCCGCCACGGCGACCACGGTCACCTGAGCGAGAACGAGACCGGGACCTAAAAAGGGAAAGCAACTGTTTGATGAGTAACGTCTTCTAAAGGAAAAGGGCAGTGACATTATTTTGCTGACAAGATTAAATGAGTATGTCAAAGCTGCTTTCTGGGAAATTAAGTGGGAAAAAAAAAAAAAAAAAAAACAGTTTCCTGTGGTGAACATGTCTAGTGCACAAACGTACATCAGAGATATACGGTGCAGATTAATAAGAATAAGATTATTTCCATAACTTATTACATTAGACAAACATTCATTGTATGGATTTTGGTCACGTAAGTCAAAACACAGATGTTTCTCACATTAAACAGATAGTGAACAGTTTATAGGCAGGCTGCAAAAAAAATGCAACATGATTATATATACGTTGTTTTCCCATTATCCGATAAATTCTATTATAAATCTTAACACAGTATGCATGCGCGCGCACACACACACAAACATACACACACTACCATTTATATATATGCAGGCACACACACACACTAACGTCTCCTTCATTGTTTGTTCTTTATTTTTTATAATTTTCATCATTATACATTAATACTAAAGCCATACTGAGGAATGGTTTATATTTTAGATTGTCCAAAGTAGCTACATGTAGATTTGATGAGCTTGGTATACTCATCAGTCATGAGGTAGTCACTTTAGACTATCAGTTGTTTTGCGCAGAGGAAGGGTGGGTTCAGAGTCAACTGCCCTATTAGTGCTACTACACTGTACAAATCCATATTATGGCAAGAAAGACTCAGTTAAGTAAAGACAAAAGTCTTTCATTACATTAAAAGATTAAGGTCATTCAATTTGAAAAATCTTAACAATGGATCTAAAACCAGTTGAAATGGTTTGGGATGAATTGTATCAGAGAATGAAGGAAAAAGGAGCCAACGAGTAGTATACACCCCTGAAATCTCTGTCAAATCATTCTAGATGACTACCTCATGAGACTGACCGAGAGAATTCCAAGTGTGTTCTGGGAGCATGAGGAATGGACTACAAGTCCATTTATCATGACATTCCTCTCACCTGGTTCGTCTGCGTGATGTGTAGTGCCTTCCTCTGTCTCTGTCCCTATCTGTGGAACGAGAGCGAGTTCTCTCATAGCGTCTCCTGGAGCTGCTTCCTCGTCCTCCGTGTTGCCATGACCGAGAGTGTGAGCGGTGACGGGAGTGTGAGCGGGATCGGGAACGCCGCCCATCTCGATCACGTCCTCCTCGTGTACGCCTACCACGCCGGGACCGGGAAGAAGAACGAGATGAGCGGCGTGAGGAAGAACGCGAGGAGGAGGATGAACGGCTGGAGGAGGAACGTCTCCTTCTGGACAGACATACAAGCACAAAATTATTATCGACTTCCACGTCAAGACAGCTGGAAAACATACACTGTGTGTCAAAGGGATGAGTTTACAATTTGACTTCCTTTTTAGTGTAGCCTTATAATCAAAAATAAATACACCCTATGGCCAAAATTATGCGGACATCGAACCGGTTTA